>JADFUC010000662.1:0-236850 GCA_019722365.1 Lithospermum erythrorhizon | reverse complement strand
ATCATTGTACTTCGTTCAGTTACGTATTGCTTATATTGTAGGGAGGAGGAGCATGAGAGGCGTTCGTAGATTGTGTTGAGGACAGCAGAGGCAGCGCGGTTATGCCAAGTTTTCTTAATGTGAGTTACGGTTGGCGAAATGCAATTCTGGGTCATGTTATTTACGTAGAGGGTATTTGTGTTGATCCACGAAGGTGGTGTGAACAATTGGGGCGTCTGGCGAGTGTGAGCGAGGTTAGGAGTTTCTTCGGGTTAGGCTGGTTATTCTGAGGAGATTCATGAGGACTTTTCTTTGATTGCGATGCCATTGACGGGTTGACGGAAAAGGAGTTCCGTTTATTTGGGATGATGATTGTTAGGATTGTTTCGAGGTACTAAAGGGGAAGTTGTTCTGACTCCAGTGTTAGCGTCTGATGCAGTTCGAGGGCTCGTGATTTATAGCGTGCTTAGCGTCGGGCTTAAGTGTGTTACGTCACGGAATGGGAAGAGTGGTGCCTATGCTTCCGACAATTGAGAGGAATCACGAGAAAAGACTATCCGACCCATGATCTTGAGCTATTGACAGTCTTTGCGTTGAAATTGTGGAGACATTATCTGTATAGGGTTAAATGCGAGATTTTTACTGATCATAAGAGTTTGAAGTATCTACCGATGCGAGAGAGATTTGAATTTGAGGCGAGAGGTGGATGGAGTTCATCAGTGATTATGACTTGACTATTGAGTACCGCCTTGAGGGAAGGCAAATGTAGCGGTGATACGGAGTAGAAAGGGAAGTGAAAGGACCCGAGGAGAGATGAAAACATTTGGGAGTCGATTTTGATATCGTGCTTGACGAGGGAGATTTTCGCCCATATGAGGATTCGACCGGTGCTTGTGGATGAATATTAGCATTAAACGGCGAGATGAGAGGCGCCAGGTTATCGATAGGGATGTGAGAAATGGGGTGGATCGTTCCACGGTTGTGAGAGTGGAGTTAGTATTGCTTTTTATTTTATGTGATGTTTGATTTTGTGTTACAATATATTTTCTTTCTTGGTTGTTGGGTTGTTAAATTTAAATTGAAATTTTAATAAGTGAGTAGATTGTAATAACCCGTTATGTTTTAAAAAAATTTTAAGTTTGATTAGGTGGTGGGACTCGGGACATAGTATAAATAATTTACGATAATAATATTATTTAATAGAATTATTTATTAGAATACAATTTATAATTTAGTAGTAATATTTGGGGACAATTCGGAGTTAAGTTATAGATCGTTAAAGTCGTTCGATAGCTCGATTCGCGTGATTTCGAGGCCTGAAACTCACAATGCGGTTTTTTCATGACTTAGAACTAGTTATCATCATCCATCCTTATCTTCTAAAAAACACAAAATCTTCTTCTTCTCTTCCTCATTTAGCCGAGACCTTTCCTTTGAAAGCGAAGACAAGATTTTCTCTTCCGTTCTTCAACTTTGTTGCGTATAAAGATCTCAGGAGTCGATTATTAAGGTTTTCCAACGTCTTCCCTATGATTTTGAGGTAAGAAAATAGCGTTTTGCTTGATTTTGAGGTTGACTTTTAGTTAACTTTTTACATAATTCAATTTTATGATGAATCTTAGTTTGTTATGGATGCTATGATGTATATAAGCGTGAATTGTGACTTAAGAGGTCTTTGAGGAGGTTATAATTAAAGTTGACTTTTCTAGGTTTAGGTTGAATTTTTGGGTTGATATTTTTATAAGACTTCAAATGTAGGGAGTTTAATTGGGACACTTTATTGAATTTGTTGTGATGTTAAAATGGTGATTTAAAATTGATTAAAGGGAGTTAGGTTGAAGAATTTATTTCAAGTTGAGTTATGTCGATATTTTGGAGTATAGGTTGTTAATTATGGACTTGAGGGTTAATTAGAATGACTTATAAGTTGATATGAAATATTAAAGTAATAAGGTGGAATTCTAGCGGGGGAGAGGCTTGGAATGGGTTGTGTCGGCGGGATTATTAATTCGTTGTTTCTCCCCGTCATTTTGAACCGTTTGAAATAGTTCCACTAGGTTGGTAGAGATTGTCTTCTAGAGCATGGTATTATGTAGGTTTTTGATTATATACTTTAAGGTGTTTTGTTAGGCGTTGATCGTGGGAAGGGCGTTACCGTGATTGTGTTCGCGGTTTTGTGGTAGCTAGCGGAGGGTGAGTACTTATCTGTGGGTGTTACGTTTTGTACTTACTTTAAATTTGTGTGAATGATGTACATGTCATTGTGTTATGATTACGTGAGAATGATATACATGTAATTGTTGTATGATTGTGTGATTCATTTGTGTGAGCCATGATATGATTATGTGATTATATTCTGTGGCGTTGAAGATTACTTTAGGTAAGTAATAGCTTGAACTCCCAACATATTTCTTATTTACGTGACGCAGCCATTTATGTATTTACATGGCCTTGTCGGCGGTGTGTGTTTGACTTACGATTGTGAGATGTTAATTTGTGTGCTTGGATATTGTTTGGGAGTAGAGTAGATGGTTATTGAGAGGTGATGGTTAGAGTTATGTATGACTTGAGGTGACTTGAGTACTCGGGATTTGACTATATTTGGGATGATTAGGGAATTTAGAGTGACTCTCCTTCACCATGGGGTAGGTGGCCATTGGCCTTATACTACATTTCAGGCGGGTATGACTCTTTGATCACTTTCTTTGTGTGCGTTGTCGATTATTATTTCTATACTACGGTATGGGCGTGCGGTTTGGCCTTATCTTGTGGTATAAAGGCGGTATGAGTCACTATGATCGCTTTCTTGTGTGCATTGTCGGTGTGGCCTATACTACGGTATAGATGTGCGGTTTGGCCTTATCTTGGTATAAAAGCGGTGTTTATTAGCGGTTGATCAATTCCTTGAGGTAGGCGATTGAGTATATGCTTGTAGAGGTTGGTATATTTGTGGAGATATGAGAGATAGAAGATGATGACTAGAGTTATAGTCGTTGATGAGTCTATATGATTTTATTTTGGGTGTTTGTGTGCTTTATTGAGACCTTACAGTATATCTTGACATGTTATGCAGAGACTTCTTTAGAATCTATTGTATGACTTTATTAGGTAGTCTGAATATATATCGTAATTCATTCATGTTGGGCTATTATAATATTGTCTGTCTCGTTCCGTATGGTAAGTTCACCCACAATGTTAAGTGTTCACTAAACATGACTTACACCCACTTTCGATATGGGCGGCATTTTCATTTGTGCCGGTTGGCAGTTGAGCGAAGCGTTTGAGTTTTGTTCAGTGGCTAGGTGAGCATCGGGTGTGGAGGATCTCACAGTCTGATTTTGATGTGTTGTCAATTGTTTTTTGATTGTTGTACTTTGTTATTTTCAAACTTTAGCCTTGTCGGTTGTGACTTTGTATTCGGTATTACTTATTCTCTTTGTAACTTTGTCATTACTATTATTAAGGATATGTTGTATATATATATATATATATATATATATAGTTAGTTGGTTAGATATCACACGATGGATTTGTAAAATTTTAAAGCTATTATTATTTTGAGAATATTAATGGAAATCAAATTTTTGGATGAAAGCAGTAGTTTTTAAAGCTGAGTCGTCCATCGGTTTGGTGACTCACGGTGTTCGGATTATAATGATTCTCCATCAGGCGACGACACAGGGGCGAATCGTTACAACAATAAACTTTAAATTTTAACTTAATCACGTATTTAATAATTGATACAGATATAAAACATTGATAATCATTTCTTTATGTTGTTTCCGCAAAACGCTCATTTGTATTACTAAATACATCCATGTTCTAATGATTTTACAAACTGGTAATCTCCCAAAATATCCATTTTAGTGTTTGTTAAATAGGCTTAAGTTTTAGAAAGGACAATACCACATCTAAAGCTTTGATAGAATAAGCTTATACTTGTACATATAAATAAACCTTTAGTATTAGTATATTCCTTTCACCAATAGTTAATGGATTTTGTTTTATAGTGAAATGACTCTTGTTACTTTTTAGTGCATTCACAATTGTAATTCCTCAACTATTTAGTAATAATATTTCTCTTTCCTCTGTGGACTAGCCTAGGATTAAACCACGTTAAATTCATGTATCCATTTCTTTATCGTTTGTGATCGTTGTTTGTTATTGTTTAGTTTCTTTTATTCTGTTCGTGTTTATAACCATTTGATGTAGGTTCCGCACAACAAATTGGTATCAATAGGCCCGATACGATTGGGAAAATGGGACGAATCATGAATTTCGAAGTGGAGAAGTTCAATGGAACTAACAACTTTGGAATGTGGCAGTGCGAGGTTGTGGATATCTTTCGATCAACGAGGCTAGGCGTCGTGCCAGAAGAAACCTGCAACAACAACGGATGAAGAATAGAAGAAGAAAAATAGGTCGGCTCATAAATATATGTCCGTTGAACAATTATATTGTACAACCGATTATTACATTTAAATAATAATAACTTTGGATATGTTTCAATTGATGGACAATCGACATATTAAGTAACTCGATTGAGATTAGGGGTTATGATGGCTTACTAGAGTCCGCTCATAATCTATATATTAATATGATGTTCGGTTAAACATAAATTAATATATTGCTAATTTCGATCGAGCCTAAGAGGTCACACACAACAACGAAATCGAACTATAATTTAATTATAACTTTCGGGGTTTAAAATATAACTGTATAAGAATATTGGGGTGAAATTTCAATTGTTGGAAATCACCCCATAGAACTATAAACTGGAGATAAAGAATGGGAGTTCTAGAATCTTCTTTTTAGAAGAATTCTAGAATGTTCTTCTTAAGGAGGTGGAAGAGTTTCACCACATCTCTTTGAAAGCCTTAAAAGTAGGGATTTTGAGCCTTATATAAAGGCCACTTTTGGAGATGAAAAACTTGCACCAATTCTTTCAACTTTTGAAGTTGAGAATTCTTTCTCTCCTTCATCTTTAGTCGACCCGATGGTGGGAATCCACCTTGACCTCTTACACAATTTAATATTTTTAAAGAGCTCTAGTGAAGCTCACGAGGTTCGTTTATACGTTGATGTGGACTATTCTTAGAAAATCGTTGATAAGTTGAATTCTCCTCAGATTTATTAAGATTTAGAAATCCCACTGAAGAAAGGAATTTTGATGCATATTTATTCTTTTTATTACATTAAAATAGAATGGAAGTAGTTCTGACACTTTTGTAATTATTATTTTAATCCATAAACCCAACAATGGCATCATTAGCGAGACTCACAATTGTAATTACATAATTAAATGCATAGAAATCAGTTTATGTATTCTCGAATCACAATTTTATATGTTTTGAATTGTAATTGAATAATTTTAATTCGGACGTAGAAGTATGATATTAACTAAATAATCAAATATGATTAATTATTAATGATTTTCGAAAATAATTAATGTAGTTAAAATTAGAAATATTTTTTGGTTTTTATGAACTTTCTAAGAATTTTTGAGCAAAAATTATATCGGTTCGATTCGAATCGATTAAAAGCGTCGTTTAAAAACTATTCTAGAAGCGTGCGGAAGCGTTAGGGATGATGTCAGTATGACATCAGCCCTAAAATAGTCAAAGATAGTGTCTTCCATGTTGCGTGGCTTTACCGAGTTTTACCGAGTTGACTCGGTTGATCGAGAATCGACGTGCCGGCGTCATCGCGTGGATGCGTCGGCTCCAATTGCCGCGTCGGCACACCATGTCACTGATGACATCAACACTGCCATCACCTGATGATGTCATTAGTAGCTTGTCGGCTTTTTGTCGCCTCGCTGGGCGTCGAGATTATTTTGGGCGTCTGAGAACATAGCGTTCGATTCTTGAATTTGAAATTTTGTTTAGGCTTTGATTCTTTGAATTAGGTACATTTAGGGTTAGCATCTTGTGACTTAATGGTTTAGGTGATTTGCCTAGGCCTTGTTTGGCTTGTTTTTGGTTTTTAAATTGTTTAACCGTTATTTTGCTCAAATTAATATTTAGATAACAATTAAAATTATTATAAATTAATTTCATGTTGAAAATTTGTTTAATTAATTTAATTTTAACTATTTTTAATAGTTCTAATTTGATTAGAGGTTATTTTAATTGATATTTGATATTTTATTAATATAAAGACTATTAATTAATTAATCCTAATTTGATTAGATTTAATTAAATTAAAAATCTATATTATTTGATAATTGAAATTTCTTAATAACATATAATCTGAAATTAAATTTTATTAAAAGTATAAATTAGATAAATAGTATTTTTAGAAATACTTATTATTTAATATTAATTGTTAAAACACTTAAAATAGTTTAAGTGAATATTTTACACTTATGCAATTAAATTATATATTTCATTTGATGATATATTTATTTAGATTATTTGTGTGCTTTTAAAATATTATTCTTGTCTATTATAATAACATGCTTTAAATTACTATTATTGGATATTGAGAAATGCATGATATATATATTTGATAATGGATTAGAAAGAGATAAGTGATATGACTTAGATGAATTTTTGAGAAATACGGCCTGATTAATCTTTGCCTAAGATAAATGGGTAGAGAGATTTTAATTTATTATTATTTAATGTAAATATAATTAATTGAAAAATTGGAACTGTCAGAGGCTTGGTGGATGATAGAGATGCATCGGTAGAGTAGGCATAATTTAGAAGCTAGTCCCAGATTTTATAGGTCATATCACGAGCCTTTATTAGTGTTATATTTGTACTTGTAATTTATGTTATATATAGGCGCTTGTATGTATATATGATTAAGTTAATTATAAGGCTGGTTAAAGATAATTAATCACCATAAATTAAGTAGTATTGTCATTTGACTCACAAGTTAGATTTGAGTCTCGTTGTGTGAGGACTGTCGGGTTTGTGAGCGTATCATACTTAAGGTTCTTTCCAATGGGATATTTATACGCTTCCCAAAGTATAGGACTTGGGCTATAAACATCCAACATGACTCTATGTCGGTGGAGCTTGGATTTACTTGAGCGGTGACTTTGAGTGCGGGACTAGACCCATTGACAAAAGGAGTCCTTATCACAGTCTAAGATGAACTTTAATTGGCCAAGAGTCATGATGGTCATATGAGGTCATGATTGGTGATGTTGCCTTATACCTATGTGATTAAGTGAAATATGCATGATGCCGTCCGATTCATAGTCATGTAGGATCTTGGAGAAAGTATGCTTAATGCGTTCGGTGGGATTGTAAGCCACCGGGTATTGGTGTATTATATGATTTTAGAATTACCTATTATGACATGAATAACTAAAGCGTATTATTTTTACATATCTTACGTTATAATCTAATAGCTATGAATAACTATAATATACACCACTCCACTTTGGAATGCGATATCATGACAACTTCATCCGTTATGATGATGCAGGCGAATCATGAAATGACAATAAATACATGGCAGATGAGATGAGTAGTACAACTACCACTCAAGTCACAGATATTTATGTTGGACCGCTACATTCTTCACTTTCTGACACATGGGTGCTAGACACTTGATGTGACACTCATATTTGCGAAAATGTGTGTGATCTACAGAATAGAAGAAAGATAGTACGAGACTATTGAAAATAGAAGATAATCGATCTCATAAAATGCCCATTGAACAATTTAGATTGATCAACCGATTTAAACATTCAAAACTATAAGTTCAACATAGATTAATTGTTTATCAATTATTATTTAGGATTTACCGGTATCGACATTAGGGGTTATGATGACTTACTAGGGCCCGCTTATAATCTATATATTAAGATGATAATCGATTAATATTATCTAATATATTGCTATTTTCGATCCGTCCTAAAAGGTCACACACAAACAGTAATCCGAACTATAGTATTATAACTTCGGGTTTAAAGTGAAATATGAAGGAAATCTTGGTTTTTAGATGAAACTATATAAAGGACTTTGGGGCCAATTTTTAATTGTAGCTAAAGAAGAGGGTAGATGATAGAATTCCGGAATCTTCTTCAAAAAGCATAATTCTAGAATATTCTATCTAGCATTTTATGTGCCTTTATTAAGGAATAAAAACTGAGCTCCTTGTTGTAGTCGACTAAAACACATAGAAAGGAGGTGGAAGAGTTTTGTCTAACTCTCCATAAAAGCCTAAAATAGTGGACATTTGATGCATATAAATAGGCCACTTTTTGGAGAAGAAACTTTATCATAATTCTTCCAACTTTTTGAAGTTGGAGATTCTCCTCTTATCTTGTGGTTAGGCCGCCTCCCGCTTTGGGTAGAAGAAACCTTTTCCATCTTTTTGTTTTAGGTTTCCTTTACAAATAGTTCTAGTAAAAGCGCAAAAGGAGGAGTTTGGGTCAATTACTGGTGTGGATACTCTTGAAAGATACTCTACTTTGGGTATATGAGCTCATCCATTTTCATTGCCATTAAAATATTTCAAAGAAAGGTGCAGCACTTGTAATTCATGATTTATTATTTTGTATAATCATGTATGAATTAGCATCCGCTTAGTTGAACTAGTTAGATATGAATATAAAACACCAACACATGAGATAGACTTGCGGGTAGGCAAATGAACAAAACTTGCGACCCCTTTGAGGATCGGTTATTTAAGTTTAACTGACATGAATGGTAGTGCTTCATGATACCTACAATGTACCTTCTTTGACGAAACGCCATTTTAGTTTCTAGCTGAAAAATGATGGCTATTACTTTTCAGTGGTAAGAAAGTGGTTGTTTCATTACTCAAAATAAGTATAGTTTATGATATATCATCTACCGTCAGAATGATATACATGTATTAGATACAAGCGTTGAGACCTCTGGCATAAAAATAAGAGAACGAAGCCAAATGACGATCCTTTCCTATCATGACTCTGCGGATTTTGGTCACGTAAGTGATAATCGCATTAAGAAATTGCATACGAGATAGATTTTTTCCATCATCGATTTTGAACCGCATGATCAATGTGAATAATGCTGCTGAGTAAGATGACCAAATGCTTTCAACTTTGGAATGAGGTGAGAGGGCAACATATTGTGGGTACATCATACATGCTTGTTTGTATGGACAATGATGCTCACGCTCGAGGAGGTTACTGCGTACTTCATCACTTTAATTGATGACTATAGTAGATATGGTTATATATCTCTGGAAACATAGAGAATGAAGAAGCTTTGAAAGTTTAAAGAGTTTCATAAAGAAGTTTGAAACCAACAATAAAGCAGTTATGGTCTGCGGCTGACAGAGGCGGAGAATATAAAGGCATGTATTTGAAGAAAATATTAAAGAGTGGTATTGTATCATAGCTCACTCATTTGACATAATGAATTGTATCCAAAGGGAGAAATGAACACTATTGGATATGGTTCGATCCATGATGAAACACATCAAATGCCGATCGGTTTGGGGATATGCATTACAAGCCCCATCATGCACACTAAACAAATATCAGCTAAATCATTTGCTAAGACCCCACTTGAAGTGTGGTTTGGGAACCGTTCCAAAATAGGTCACATGAGAGGATTTGGGATTGTGACTATGTGAAACTGAATAAGGACAAACTTGGATCCAAATCTGAGAAATATTATTTCATTGGTTATCCGAAAGAAATCATAGGATGAGAAAATAATTTTCATTGCAAGAGATGACGTTTTCCTTGATAAGGAATACCTAGCCAAGAGATACAAAACAAGTGAGAATCTTGAAGTTGTTCAAGATAGTGAGGAAGTGAGTGTTGAGAATGTGGTGATTAACTTAGAAGGTGAGCCCCTCTTGCCTAGAAAGTTCAGCTTGAGCTTGAAAATCATGATCGAGCCAACTGAGACTCACACTACCCTTAGGAGGTCGGATAGAACTCGTCAGGAACCCGATAGATGGTATGGGGAAGCTTTCTTAATTGAAAATGACGAGCCTTCTTCATATGAAGAAGCCATGAAAGAAACAAAAGCTGATGAATGGCTTATAGCCATGAAATTCGAAATAGATTCGATGTATCAAAATAATGTTTGGACATTGATGGATCCACCCGAAGGTGCTAGACCTATCGAGTGCAAATGGGTTTTTAAACGCAAACTGGATAAAGATGGAAATGTCCATGTTTATAAGGCTAGACTAGTAGCCAAAAGTTTCAAACAAATTCAAGGAATTGATTATGATGAAACTTTCTCCCCAGTTGTAAAGTTTAAATCCATTCGGATTATCTTGGCCATCGCTGCTTATTATGATTATTTGAAATATTTGTTTTAATGAGGTGATCAAAAAGTTTGGGTTCATTAGGAACGAAGAAGATTTTTGTGTATACAAGAAGGTTAGTTTGAGCAACATTGCATTTGTAGTCTTGTATGTAGATGACTTATCTTGATCATAGAAAATGACATCACACATGCTTGAATTTATTGAAGTCATTGGCTATCACAGTATTTTTTCTATGAAAGACATATGAAGCTCAAAATATTCTTGGAATTAAGATGCATAGAAATCGATCTAAAAGGCTCGTTGGATTAAGCCAAAAACACTTATATTGATAAAGTGTTGAAAAGATTTAAGATGGATAATTTCAAGAAAGGAAACCTCACCATGAGACATGGCATTACTACCAGCTAGTTCCGATTGTCTCTCTGAAGCCCAGGACCTGATGTATTAAAATTAGTGCGATACATTGAAAGCCTCACCTTGGGGTTGAGAAGGCTTTGCATACCCAAATATGCTTTTTCTTCATGGCACTAATGAATTTTGTTATTATTTCTTCTTTGTTGTGAGTGAGGTGTAGGAAAAACTTCTCCCGAGGATACTTGGAAACCTGGCATTTGGTTGGACGATAGCAGACATTAGGGTCTCGACCACTTAGCCTTCCATGCATCGAGTACTTGAGGATGGTGCCAAAGTCCATATCCAACAGGCGACTAAATCCTAATTTCAAAGAGGTGGTGGAGATTCTCGGCTACACGGATGCGGTATAATTTTGTCTATTTAGGATAGTGCTTGGGTGAGTCTAGCTGGTGTACGAAAAAAGGGTGTATTGCTTGTGGTTAAAAATGATAAAAATGAATTGTGCCCACTGAAGCTGTGGTAAATTTGGAGAATGTGTATTGACTTAGAAAGTTAAATCTTTGTAACTAGGAATGACCATTTTACATACACGTTTATTGATCAAATGCTAGAGGAAATTAGGTAGATTATTAGTTCTACGCTTTTAGATGGATATTGAGGATACAAACAAATTGTGGTGGCTCGGAGGATCGAGGAAAAACAACATTTACTTTGTCATGGTACATTCGCTTTTGGCGAATGCCGTTTGGAGTTATGTTGTGCTCAGCCACATTTCGGCGATGTATGATGTCCATGTTTTCAAAACTTTGATAAATGCATCAGGGGTCTTTATGGATGGTTCTACGTTTTTGGATCCTCTTTTGATGATTGTTTAATTAATCTTGGACTTGTGATGAAGCGTTGTGAGGAGACTAATCTTGTCTTGAACTAGGAAAAGTGTCAACATGGTTCAAAGAAGGGATAAGTGCTTTCGGTGAATTTCTGAGGAATAGAAGTTGATAAAGCGAGGTGGATATAATTGAAAATTTACCTCCACTTGTATGTGTCCAGATGCTTAAGAAGTTTCCTTAGTCATGCGGTTTTATCGTTTAAATCAAGGATTTTTCAAAAATATCTAAACCTTTATGTGATTTCTTTGGTTAAGGATGCGTCTTTCCATATGGTAATGGTATTGTGCGAACTTTTAATATATTGAAGCATAAACTTATTTCTGCTCCTGTGGTCGTTGCACCTGATTGGACAAGCCCATTTGAAATTATGTGCGATGCAAGTGATTATGCCGTTGGTGCAGTGCTCGGACAAAAGAATGAGAAGGTATTCCAGGTAATTTACTATGCGAGCAAAACCTTCATTAGTACTTTCAGCGTAATTCAGCTACTCTTGGGAAGAATTGCTGTTGTTTTTGCTTTGGATAAGTTTAGATCTGTTGATCGGGATCTCGTAATGAAGTTGTATACTGCTTGATCATCTTTGCATTAAAATATTTGCTTTCAAAAAAAGGTATAGCTAGGTTTGATAAGATGGATACTTTTACTTCAAGAATTACGACCTAGAAATTAAGAACAAAACGGGTTCGAAAATGTGGTGTTGATCACTTATCTAGAATTGTATCTGACTTAACATCCATTAAGGGGCCTTCACTGATGAACAATTGTTGGTAGTCTCGAGAATAAGTCGCTTGGTATGCGGTTACATTTACCTTTGGTGGCAATACTAACAAAAAGAAAGAAATTTTTATCGATGTGAAAACTTGTCTTTGGGATGATCAGTTCTTGATGAGTTACGTGTGATAATAATAATTAAAGTGTATCCACTGAGGCAGTGGCGAGCATCTGAACATTGTCATGCAGGAGGTGAGGAGGCCATTTCGGTCCTGCGAGCAGTGAGTGTTGTTACAATATGGTTTTATTGGCTACCTTATTTAAGGATTGTAGTACCTTTGTGAAGTCATGTGATGGATTTGTCAGAGAGCAGAGGTAATATGTCTGTAAAATGAGATGCCCTTACTAATATTTTCCTGTTGACTTGTCAGATTTTCCACTTCTAGGTCCTTTCCACGTATCTTCTCAAATGAAGTATTCTGGTATGTGTGGACTATGTGTCCAAGTGGGTGGAAGCAGCTGCGTTTCAAACTAATGATGCCAAGGTAGTCATATCTTTCTTAAAGAAAAATGTGTTTACTAGATTTGGGACTCCTAGAGCTATCATTAGTGATGAAGGTAAACATTTTTGTAATAAGGCTTTAGAGACATTGCTATATAAATATAGAGTGTAGAGGCTTAGGGTGCATTTTAGAGAAAACAGTCAATGCATCTCGTAAGGATTGGTCTAAGAAGTTAGATGATGCCTTATGGGCATATAGGACTGCATTTAAGACACCTATTGGTATGTCTCCTTATCGTGCTTTGTTTATGAAGTAATCTTGTCACCTTCCGATTGGGCTTGAGCATAAAGCACATTGGGAGGTGAAATCTCTAAGTACGATGCGAGAAGGATCACAGTGCAAAGAGATTGATGGATCTCAATGAGCTTGAAAGAGTTTCGTTTGGGAGCTTATGAAAATGCAAAATTTCTGAGGAGGCCGGGCAGGTAATCATAATAAGCGAGTCTCGCCTCGCGAGTTTCAAGTTGAACTGACGAAGTTTTGTTGTTTAATTCATTCTGGTACATTCCAGGTAGATTAAAATCTAAATGGTCTGGACCATTTACTATTACCCCAGTGTTCCATGGTGCATTAGAAATAACTTCGCGGAGAAGGGCACTTTTAAGGTAAATGGTGAACGCTTGAAACATTATTATGGTGGACATGTGGAAAGAGTAAATACGGTGGTCATGTTGTGTGCACCACTCATTGAATGAGTGCAGGTCCTTCGTCGGGCTAAAGACGTTAAACGTAGCGCTTATTGGGAGGCAACCCAATCTTTTAGATTGCTAGTTATTTTATTTCTTAGTTTCATGTGTGTCGAAAAAAAAAAAAAAGGGTGAAATTTGGTAAATGTGAAGTTTTGGGGTAGTTTGGATGACAAGAGGAGGTCAATTTTGACCCTAGATGGACTTTTAATAGGAGAATAATGTGCTCCGGCAGATTAGTTGCCAAGCGGAGTCGATTACTTGGCCTTTGGTCACGATTTTTATTTCGAAAAAACAAAAAAAACAAAACCAAGGAAGGAGGCTAATCTCTTCGACAACTTCGGCCATAAACGGTTTCCCACAAGCAACTATAAACAGCGTCGCCCCCCCTCGACTTAGTGACACTTTCCCCAAAGGTACACCACAAACATCAGCCGCCCCCGATTACATAGCCCAGATCCGCGTTAAGCCCAACATTGATCACCTCCTCCTCCCACCTCTCTCACACCTCTCCGATCGCTCCTCGGACCCGGTCGCGGCTCAGTGTAGCCGCCCTCGTATCCGGCGAATCCCACACTGCCAGCTCAATTGTGTTAGTGTTCGTTTTAGTTTATGTTTATCTCTTAATTTTCAATTTCAATTTTATGTTGGTGAAATTTGGTGCTATTTTTAATTTAGGTTGTTATTGATTTATTTTTAGTTATGTCTTTATTTCCGCTTTCTGTTTCATCATTGTGTTTAGACTTGATTTCAGTTTTTGTTTCGTTACTTCTTTAATTTAAAAAAAAAAAATTTGTGTTATTTCTTCAAGTGTGTTATTAGTTGTGTTTTTGTTACGCGTTCACATTGATTTTGGGTCGAATTATCTAGTGCAATATGCCTCCCTAAACCTAAGTCAAAAGGTCGAGTCTAAGGATAAGTCTATGGTTTGCATGGCCCAGAAGCTCCTTTGTTTTCCGTTCACGGATGATGCTAATTTAGCTTGGTATAATGCGAGAAAGGAGAATGTTGTGCTTTTCGGCTTGGTGGGACAAGGCATTAGAAAAATCATATGAGATATGTGAATATTTGAGAACCGGTTGGGATGTTACTTTAGCCCTCTATAAGGTTTATGTCGTCTTGTTAAGAATTTTATGCGACATGGAGAACAAAATTAACGTTACTTCCTTAGTCATTAAGACAAGCGTACAGAGGGTTCCTATAGAGCTTGTCAGCAGAGAACTTGTCTCAGATTTTAAGTTTCCTCGACGAGGAGGGTTCTTTGACACTAAGTCGAGACCATGATGACGGATGCAGTTTTATTTCGGGTTGCATATGTTTATTTTCACACCGACTGAAGTCTACATTATTAGTTCAGTAAGGATGTTTCTTTCCTACATGGCGTAATAGGGGCAGATATCCGACCACCGGGTTAGGTGGCTCTGACGTCTTGATGTGTATTGTTTTCATCGTAGTGTAGTTCACGCTACTCGTGAGGCGGCGTTAGGAAAGAGATATACATTTTTTATATAGGATGTTTTAGGTTGGATGGGTTAAATACACACACTTGCATCTATTCTTATTCGATATATGCGTCGTGTGCATTTTGTCCCAAGCATCTTTGCATTTGTTTATCCCGATTGCTAACGTTAGTATTTGAGCGGTTCGTGAGCCTTTAGACTCCCGCGTGTTTGAGGATCCGGAGCCGAATCGGGTGTTCATGGCTTCATCTTGAAGGAGGATCTGACGTAGTTATTTGCCCAACAATTTTCAGTTGCACCATCTGGGGCCTGGAATGGTGATCGCGCATGGAGGCAGTGGATGGTGCTTGATTAGAGATTGGATGCTGAGGACTTGTTAAAATTTTGTAGTTGACGAGGAATGTTGATGCCTCCCACGTCCGCCGCTTCTTTGATTCGAGTCGCCCACCTTGCACTTGTCAGGGAAGTTTTACTTGTCTACTTTTATTTCGTATTTATGCATTGAGGGCAATGTCTTGTTCAAGTGTAGGGGTGCGTAATGATTGTCCTTAAGTATATGATAAGTTTAACGGATGAATTGATATATCCTGGATCAATAGTAAATTGTATGTCATTCGATGATGATTTTGTGCATGATTGATTGAGTTTTTGACTTGACATTCTTAGCTGGTGTGATGTTTTGATTGAAGTTTGAGTGGATAACTCTTGTTAGTGAATATACCCTACCTGGTGAGATTTTGTGCCTAATTTTATGCTGGAGTTTCTTTCTTGGTGTGATACTCTGTCATGTTTTGTATTCTTTAGAACTTGTTTTGAATCTCTCTCCTGTTACTTTGTATGCATGCATAAAAATGATGAAGAATTTGATTCCCGTTATCCCTAAAAAGAATTAACCCGATGTATTATCAGCTAGTGAACCCCACTTGAACTTTAAGTGACACTTTCTTTGTGATTATACAACACTTATAAGCCTATAAGCCTTATTTTTACCATATTGTCCCTACTTGGGAGTGTGTAATTATGAATTATCTATGTTGAATTGTGTTAAGAGCTTGAACTAATCGAAATTGAGGGGAAGGAGAAAATATTGGAAGATTTTAAGGTTAAAAAGAAAAAAAAAAAGAAAATAAAAAGAAAAGAAAAGTGTAAGTACATAATTAGAAATATGATCTCAGGTGAAAAGAAATTGTGTCTCAAGCGAATTATGAAAAGTGTCTTTGATGTTTATGGGTGTACTTCTATGAAAAAAAAGAAAAAAAATTTAAAAAAAAAAATATATATATATATATATATATATATATATATGAATAAGTAATATGGGAAGTGAAGGATGGTACTTAAATGGGATGTAGAATGTGGGGTTGAAGGTTGTAGTTGTTTAGACATGCTCTTTTCCATAATTAGTTGATTTTAAATCTCCTCGAGTATTAAAGTCGAGCCAAATATTTTTCCTACCACTACACACTAAGCCACCATTCTGACCCTACTAAAAGACCTTCGATTTATGTTGCATGTATTGTTGATGGATTGATAGATGTATAATCAAGCATATAGAAACATTCATGATTAGGAAAGTGGCGTAAATAGTAACCGCTGATACATTTGAGTGATGTGAAGTGAAATTCACTAGTAAGAATTGTCTACTACGATTAGATTGATATGATATTACGTTTAGCTAAGTAGGAAGAGCCATTACTCATGATTGATTGTTGTCTGAAACTCAATGATATATGAAGGTCTTGTTGGGTTTAGGCAGTGCTCGGTTAAAGTGAAGGAATCGGGCTTGAATTGAAGATATGAGCCGGTCATCAAATTTACATGAGTCGTGATCGAATAAAGGGATTCGGTCCGTGTATTAGGTTATGACAACCTATTAAAGAGGGAGGTTAGAGTAAGAAAGGAAGATTTTTGAATTTCTAGATCAGAAATTCAACATCTTTGTTAGGAGTTTTTAGGCGCACCATTGGGGCGGCAAGGAAGCAATTGAGGAAGTTAATTACATATTGTGCAAAAAGGCAAAGTTGGAGTTGATTACTTTTA
The DNA here is from genome assembly GCA_019722365.1 of Lithospermum erythrorhizon. Classification (NCBI taxonomy): domain Eukaryota; kingdom Viridiplantae; phylum Streptophyta; class Magnoliopsida; order Boraginales; family Boraginaceae; genus Lithospermum; species Lithospermum erythrorhizon. Next base: position 219,928 of record JADFUC010000662.1, on the reverse strand, counting down.
ATTGGTTCGAATAATTCTAATTCAAGATATTTTTATTATTAAGGATGAATGCCATTAATTTCATGTATTTATTTATGTCTTTTATTATGAACTAATTTTATTATTAGTCGGGACCATGATGTGAATTGGATGGGATGATTTGATTTTCTTGGAGTTAATTTAATTCTAGTTTCGTAGTCGATTATTGATAGCATTAATTAGTATTTAATATCTTGATATCAATATTAGGTCGTTCATATAAGTGATTAATTGCTAGAAATAGGGTTGTCACTTACGAATTAATAATCAAAACACATGTTTCAATTACTACTTAGTACTTAGTATATTGGAATTTGTGAGACGATACTTGTTCTTATTCATTATACTACTTGACACGACCCGGTCTCGACCCGGAACACATAAATCTGTGTTGTCAATAGACTTAAATTCCCATGCTACAATTATAGTTATGAGATCTTGTATACAAGATGGAATTCGTACAACCGGATAAAACAGTTTAGATTTTCAGGTCTCTTGGAGAAGCGTGTGGTGATTTGTTGGCGGCCTCGGTACTAGGCGAGATTATATCCTTATTACCACCAAAAAAGTACAGATGCAAGAGTTTGGTGACACTAATCTTACGATAAGCTTATTTGTTGGAAATCGCGTCTGAGGATCATTACGGATATGTCGATTAGTAAGTAATCGTTTTACAAATAATCGTCCAATGGCAAGTGGGAGTGTTGGAAATATGAGACGTTAGATCTCATAAATATATGCCCGTTGAACAATTAGATTGTACAACTGATTATTACATTTAAATAATAATAAGTTCGGATATATGTTAATTGTTGGACAATTAATATATTAGGTAACTCGATTGAGATTAGAGTTATGATGGTTTACTAAGTCTGTATTCCTATATACGATATTTGGTTAAACATAAATTAATATAGTTCTAATTTTGATCGAGCCTAAGATGTCACACACAACAACGAAATCGAACTATAATTTAATTATAACTTTCGTGGTATAAAATATAACTGTATAAGAATATTGGGACAAAATTCCAATTATTGAAAATCACCCTATGGGGAGCGCAAACCGAGATAAGAATGTGAGTTCTAGAATTTTCTTTTTAGAAGAATTCTAGAATGTTCTTCTTAAGGAGGTGGAAGAGTTTCACCACATCTCTTTGAAAGCCTTAAAAGTAGGGATTTTAGGCCTATATAAAACCACTTTGGAGATGAAAAACTGCGCTTGATTCTTTCAACTTTGAAGTTGAAATTTCTCTCTTTCCTTCAAATCTGAGTACCGACTAGTAGGCGGAAAAAATAGCTTTGGATTTTACGCTGACCTAGAATCTATAGTTTAATATTTTAAAAAGAGGTCTAATGAAACTACGAGAGAGGTTCATTTATAGATTAGTGTGGACCATTCTTAGAGGCAATCTACGTTGATTGTTCGAGAATCTTCTCAAATTTGATACATTTCTGAAATCCACGAAGAGAGGTACTGCAGCTCGTATGTTATTATTTTTATTATATACGTAGAATCACGGTTCTGACCTTTTGTAATTGTTATTTTTAATCCGTAAATCAACATTATTCTGATATGAGAACTTTCTACCGTGTCTTGAAAGCAATGATCCATTCGTGTTTTATTGGCCTTATTAGTACCAATGGGACACTTAAGTTAGTTGACTCGATGTAAAAACAGTCTTCTTACATGGCAATTTAGAAGAAGAGATCTATATGACTCAACTTTGAGGGTTCCATGATGGACAAGAGGGTGGGTTTGCAAATTGAAGAAGTTTGTACAGATTGAAGTAGTCGCCGTGTCAATGGTACAAGATATTCGATCAATTTATGGTAGAGCAAGGTTTCAGCAGGAGTTCATACGATCATTGCGTATATTTTCGCAAGCTTCGTGAAGGTATTAACATTTATCTTTTGTTATATCTTCATGATATGTTAATAGCCTGTTCTAGTAGAGTGGAGGTGAAAAACATGAAAGACCAGTTGAGTAAATCCTTCGACATGAAAGATCTTGGTGAAGCTCGAAAAATACTTGGCATGAAAATAAAGCGGGATCGGGTTAAAGGTGTGGTGTGGCTTATCAGTCTTAGGATAACCAAAGAAAGCTGGTTAGTATGCTTGAATTAAATGAGAAGTCAAAAACGGTGAACACTCCGTTGGCTCCTGCATGAAGCTTAGTGATTCGTTATCTTTTCTGACCAAAGACGAGGCGTGCGTGGTGAGTCGTTGCTTAATAAATAGTTAGGAAAGGACATTGGCAAGTGGTAAAGGAGTGGATCGTGAGATACTACAGTCTTTGCGTGTTGGGTTAAGTATGAGAGAGAATGGGGCTATGAATTGACATGTTGTGGGCTATCTTGAGACTCACGATTATGTTGTAGATTTGGATAAACGACGATCCACTTCGGGTTACATGCTACTACGCTCATGAAGACCCGATTAGTTGGCATTCGACGTTACAATCAACGGTTGCTTTGTCTACTGCGAGGAGGAGTACATGGCGTTGACTGAAGTGGCAAAGTTGTGTGGCAAAGCTAGTGGGGATTTGATGGCAGAGCGAGAATCCCTTTATATTTTGTAATGGTCAGAGTGTTACTTGTTTAACCAAGAATCCAGTGCACCACAATTCCATCAAGCATGTTGGGGTCAAATTTAATTATGTTCCTTAACGGGTTGAAGAAAGGGATATCAATGTGACAAAGGTTGGTACCTAAGAGCACATATTGCAGAGGAAGAGAAATTTGTATCTAGATTACTATTTGAAGTTAGAAGATATATGGTTCTAATAGTTGAAGCTTAGGTGGAGATTTGTTGAAAATAAAATTAAATTTTAGAAGGGACAATACCACATCTAAAGATTTGATGGTGTAGGCTTATACTTGGACCTATAAATAAGGTTCTAGTGTTAGTATATCCCTTACACCAATAGTTAATTGGTTTTGCTATATAGTGAAAGGGTCATGTTATTCTTGAGTGCATTCATAATTGTAATTTCTCAATTATTTACTAATAATATTTCTCTTTCCTCTGTGGACTAGTCTACGATTACACGTGTAATCCTAGGAAACAACGTTAAATTCTTGAGTTCATTTCTTTAACGTTTGTGCCCGTTATTGTTTAATTTCTTTTATTGTCTTCGTATTTCTAACCATTTGATATAGATTCCGCACAACACATTCTACAGACCGGTAATCTCTCAAGAATGAATAATTGATTACTAAATACATATATGTTGTCCAGAGTGAAAATTAATTAATAAAATTACACTCTCGAGCAAGTGGAAAATAATGGAGCAACTATGGAGCATGTAATAATCAACAGATGAATTTTATTAATTACAGATGTATTAACATGTAATTGCATGTATGTATTAACATTTATGTATGTATGTATGTTAATCCTAATTACAAGTGGAAAATATAACATACATGTTATTAAGATGTTAACATGTAATTAGGATTAATAAAATAATGTATATTAACATGTAAATACATACATGTCATAGTCTAGGATTGCAGTGTAATTAATACATGTTCTCGGGCGAACCCTAATCAACTATTTATTAAATTAATTAATTCTCAACCAATCACACAATTACATCTGTTGATTAGGGTTCGGCCGAGCTTCCAATCAAACTGGAGAAAGTGGAAAATAATAGCGTTAAAGGTTGGCTTGGCGCGAAATTAATTTTAGGTTAAAATTAGAGTTTGTTATTAGTTAAACCTAGAATAGAGTTTTCTAAAGATACGGAGCTTGAAGTAATGCATCAAAGAATGTCGGGGGTCAATAAATGATCTATTTTTTACCTAGAAAACCCCTACAATAGGCGCCTATTTGCATTACTAAAATATCCAACGAGTCGCATTATGCCTCAAACAAATTAAATAATCAACTGACTTAGATCATGATCCACTAGATGGATCAACCAATCGAATGAAAGGCCAGCTTTATAAATACCCACCACACCCATCTTAGAAATTCAGAAGTAGAGTGGTGAAGAAAAAGTCAAACCGAAGAGGTTAAAAAGCTGCAAAAAGCTCTGAAAAAAATCATCATCGAGACCACCTAAAGCACGAGAAAATACTACAGAAGGATAGCGAGAGAAGAAGAACCAAGGGCAGAAGGTAGCCAATGTCTTGAAGGACCCCGAAGGCGATGGACAATTGAGCTTTGTCAAACATCAAGTCAAATTGTAGGAAACACGCTACGAAGGCCCTGCTGATAAATCAAGGGTATGAACAAGTTGTTGAGACCTCTACTCTATCGGTGATAGGCACAAGGGAAGGCTGCGAAGGTCCTGGCTGGCGATAGGAACTGACCTTGAAGCTATAATGTTCATCCAGTTACTAAAGCCCTTCTTGCTAAAGCCTCACGAGCAAAACCTAGCCATGCAGTCGAGCTATTGTTAGAAGCATCCGGGTGAATGTATCAGTCAACTAACTAGCCATATCCGGGGAGGAGCATATGAAATTAACACCAACGTGTCTATGTCGGGAAGGTTAGTCATCACCCGACACTTGAGTCGAAGGGTCAGTAATCACCAACTGCCCAATCCGGGAAGGTTCAAGTCTACACCAACCATCCACATGTACAAGGGTCCCAAAGCCAAAAATCAAGTTCATATATCCACTCGGGATTAAAGAATTTTGTGAAAGCTTACCCGGTTGGGACCATATCCAAAGTCAAAGATCAGATACAGTCCATTGCCACGTCGGGGCCGTATCAGAGTCAAGACTCGAAGCAAATTAGCTCGAGTTCATATCCAAATCCAAGTCATCTTGTAAGCATCCCATTATACGTAGGAAATCTTAGGTAATAATTCGAGCATGATCGTTTGATAAATATTTCGGTCTTGACATAAATAATAAAATATTTCTTCTCGTTACACACGTTCTAATGATTTTACATTAGCTCGTTAAGGAAGTGAATGTATGTCATGTACATTCAAAATTCGTTGAAAAGTATTTCATCTTAAAGATGCATTTAAAGATATTAAAAATATGAAAAAGTGATCAAATGTTAGTTGTATTTTCATTGTTAGTTTCAATGCATTGTCATATCATTATGTGTAATTCATTCAATCTATTTGATTTAATTATCAATATAATTGATGAAGCAAGGTACATATATATGTCCGATCGATCCTCCCAACGACACGAGACACGCTTTTATGAAATTTGACTCAAGCAAGAACACATGTGGACTAAATCCTATATTAATCCCTTGCTTATCCACGGTGAAGGGTACGGGCCGGGGGGTGGGGGTGGGGTTATTGGCAAGCAATACGGTTGGGGGATGATTTTCTATTTTTTTTATTTTAAATTATCACTAATCACTAAATATATAAAAAAGTGTGAATAAGAGTTGTGTTTCTTCCCTTTTCAAATTACTAATTATTAAATTATCCTTCTCTCTAAAAATCTAAAAGTTAGGCAAAAATATTAACATTTTAATTAATAATTCCACTTCTTAATTGATAACTCATGAGTTCTAAAAGGAATTAACTACTATTAAGTATTCATTATGAATTTTTGAGAACCGAACATTTTATCTCCACATAATTAATTCCAAAAGGTCCGATGAGTTTCAATATTTTTTTAATTTACCATAACAAATCATTTTTCAATCATTGAAAACGAATCAAAATAATGTACTCAACTACTGATAGAACTTAAATGTTGTTGTGGTAAATTATTATTAAACATGCAATGATAACTATTGTAATATTTTTTTAATTATTATTATTAATATAATTCCCTACATATATGAATTTTATATATTGGGATCCACACAAATTTAAATTATACTTTTTAAATTATACCAATTTAACCGGCATATAAGTAAATAATTCGATGATACTATATTGATGATCAATTCGTCAATATAGTTTCATGAGATATAATATAAAAATAATACTAACACTCCTATTAAACTAATATTAAAAATAATTTTCTTTATATATACCCTATTTAACTAATACTCCCGCCGTTCCCTTTTACTTGACTTTCTAATCTTTGCACATAGATTAATAAAAATATAAAGTAGTCAAAAAATACATTGAAAATATAAATTTTTCATTACTTGAAACTACATAATTGGTTGGTTGATAATTTAATAATAAAAAATAGTCAAAAAGTACATTGAAAATGTACAAATACAATTTACTATACTAGAAGGACAAATATTTTGAAACAAAAAATTAAGTTTTATTAAGACAAGTAAAGAGGAATGGAAGAAGTATTAATCATCAAATTTTCTTGCTAACGGTACTACAAAAAAATACTTAGAGGGCTAAAAAATAATGGGTATAATGAAACCCTCTAAGTATTTTAACTCTGACACCACAATAGCGACCCGTCCCGAATTCATTGCTTACGGAAGCTTAGAATCGTCAGTCACGGACTGAGTCGTAAATCGATGGATGACTCAATTTGAAAAAACTTCGCATGTCCTTAAAGCCTTAATAGATTAAAAATACATCACGAAAGAAACTTAGGTTTAAAATAATTTATGGTATTTTCTACTTCTATGACACAACCATATATACAACAAGCGTCAAAGTAGAAAATGACAACGGATACGATGCAATCTCAAAAATACAACGATATACATCTGTGTTGAACAAGCTATTATTGCGAAAATGGGTGGGAATACAATAACTATCATTAAAATTTAATCTTTGGACGAAACACGAAAGAGGTGGAATGCGAGAAAGGAAAGTGTACTAATAAAAGAGCGTTTTGGGAATTGGGTACATGTTTTGTTAAACCTCCATAAGAACCATATTCTAACTTTTATCGGAGAGATAACCAACAATTAAGGTATAGTTTTTGTTGTCTAACAAGTTAGAAGAATGAAGAATCCTCAATTTCTGGATTGGTTGATAATATTAATTATCCAAATAATGCGAACATACTTCTATACTAATAAAACCTTACTACATATTTTGCATATCTAAACAAAATTAAAATTATTTCATTTCTAAAAATATATTATATGTAAATAATAAAAAAGAAAAACATCGAGAAAAATCAAAACAAAGACTAGGAAGCTTTGATAAAGGATCAAAACAATTGCTCTTTCGACCTGAAAAGGGGTGTAGGCAAAAGAAGCGTGAGGATCTGCGGTCGCCCGTCTCGCTAAGCATTCAAACCGATCACCGAGCGAATCGAGAATCATTTGATCGCCGCATCAACTAACGCAAATAAAATGCCGCCCATGCTTGAATAGAGATGCGAAGAACTAGTAGAAATCTTATCTCGAAACTGAAAATTAACCGCGCTCGTAACGTAACATAATAATCGTTAATTAAGCAGAAACATAGATAGATTTTATTTTTCAGAATACTACACGATCTAAGGCCATTATGAATTGAGAATATCATTAGCGAATTTATAATCATGTTGTCATCATAAAAGTATACTAATACCAATATTATAATTATCATAAATTTATAGGCCAATCAACTAACATGCATAATCTACTAAAGAACATACAACCATAATCACGCATCTCAAAGAAACAGTGGCAACAAGGCCCAAATAGACCACAACTCACCCGACAACAATGGTACTACTTAATCCCACAACTAAACAACTCAATCCCAGCTTCCAATATCAACTCGATCAACTCGACAAACTCCATTGATTCAGCTCGATGACTGACATGATCAACTCAAAACAACTCGATCAATTTCAACTAGATCCAGCTTGCAGCAATCAACTCGGCATGAACCCGGTTTCTACAACTAAAGCGCTGTAATCCCTCGGCACAGGGAGAAACTTATACCCCGTCGAGATAAGCTAAACATCACGCTCATGCTTGAGGCAAATACACATCATAATACCAAAGTCTGAGGCAGCTTCATCACGCTCATCTGAGTATAAGGCCTTCACATCCTTTCATGCGAAGTACAAGGCCTTAAGCAATTAATACAAGCTTCATACTGCGTCGACAACCCATAAACAACTCATCCCATGCCCGATCAACCAACAAACATCGACCCCAAAATGATCAACCTGACCTTGGAAATAAACAATCATACCTGAGCAATCAACACAAACATATATAGATAACATGCTCCTGGTATCATCCAAATTCCAACATTCCACGAGAAAATAGAATTAATCTACTTTCATTGAGTTAAATACTCGCCTCGACTATGATATGAAGCGTCTCGCTAATCGATCAGTGCGGGTTTCAGCTCGCGCTAATCCGCAACGTCCGCCAAAAATACAATTACTACTTACTACAATCTTAATCCCATTTTAGTTTCAACTTAACAATTCCATTTAGAGGTTTGGTCAACAAGCTACTCGACTTAAGGTTTCAAGCTAACCACTTAACATGTTTGAATTTTTTCATTTCACTTGATAATATTTAATTATCAATTTAATAACTTTCTAGGTGGAAATATTCTTCTGGCGGCAGCGACTAATAAGGCAAAATCGACCACTGACACTAATCAATCTACCGGCCCCTCCTACACCCAATTCAGCCTCTTTAAGCAATTTCTGTCAATCCAACGATCGATTCCCCAACTAATTAATCCATTTCTAACAACCTTTAATCAAAAAGCAATGTATCCAACTTACAAATTCTACCTCAGCTTGTCTCTCTTCCAATCAACATAAAATCACAACTTATACTCCAAAATAACTATATTAGGTCCATGTATCATAATACAATTTAAGGAAATTTGCAAAAGTCGGCCTAAAAGTCCCTTATCATTCGACACATTTGACCCCAAAAATCGATTATGTCGGCTAACCACATAATCAACAGATGAGACACCACACACCATTTATAACTCTGAGACCAAAATCATAAAAGTCAACAAAGTCAAAAAACTTCCGCAACTTATAAAATATCCAACAAGATTCAACCTTTCTTACGCTTGATGTGTAGAGGATGATGGGGGAAGATGAAAACCAACTTTTTTTGTGTCTTGAGCTACTAGAATGGAAGAAATGGAAGAAAAAAATTTCAAGGAGGGAGATGGTGAACTCGGCCAAGATGGGGGGAAAGAGGGGGATGGGTTTTGTGATAAGAATGAATAAGTGATAAGGTTGGTGAGATATTTAGGAATGAGCTTAAGCCTCGTTTGGTAAGCGGTGTGATTTCTCCACTTTTCGTACTTAAATCTTAATGAAAACGATTTCAAATGTGCTATTTCCCGTGACATAAATTACTACACATATAATACTAGTCTCGGTATAACGATTATATTTCGAAAGTATTGATACCGTGCAAGATCCCTTCACAACCTATATATATAATACGATTTATTCGACTTAGGCATACTTGAGGGGTTTCACTCCTCACAAGTGGTTTACTTAGAGAGGGCATTTTAAAGTGCTCTTTAAGTGATTAACAGAAATCGCTTCTTGAAGAGTCCTCCCAATTGATAATTTGTAACTATTTTTGTTATTATAGACAGAACTTCTTATAAATAAACACAAAGGCATCAAAGAAGCTAATAAAAAATAAATTCAAAATATTTTTATAAATAATAATTATCAACATTTCATTCAAAACATAACCCAACAAACATCTAGTCAAATGTATATGATGTATCTAGGTGTTTAAACACTTCATTAATAATCGAGGCATTACAAAATTTTGAAAGACAAATACTCGAGGTTTGCGGCAAGCATCGATGAAGCTCCGTTCTCACATCTAAGAATGCTTTCTTTGGAATCTCATTATTGTGACAGCATACATCCTTCACTACGAACTTCAGTAGTTCTATCACAAATGTCGACAACGGCCGCTTACGAGTATCTTGTGAAGAAAAGTTACACATACACTTCAATATGAATTAAATGTTTATCTAATATCAAATTTAAGTATTAAAAAGAAGTTACTGGTAAAGAAAGGCCTTCGTCTTTGTCAGTTCTAAAATATCCTCAATAAACAAACAAACATAGAATCCACAATATGTTGTACTCCTACCACACTTCGGATCTTTTGAATGATCATTCAAAACCCGAGTTATAACTTTTGAATGTAGATATCAAAACTATTGTTGCTAGAAATGTAAAATATACCGGCTAACCCAATGATTCGACTCAAACATCTTTCTACTACAAATACTTTGCTTTTGTACCACGATATGTATTCATAACACTACAATAAACAAAATACATAATGAAAATAACAAAAAATAAGATAATATCATATCGGAGAGAAGTGATGTACTCATGGCAGATCCGCACTAGTATATGTCGGTCTTGGTGTTGATGGCAATCAACGCCCAATCTAACATTGAATGACGTACTTAGTAGCCAAAATCTCTATAACGGTAGTATGAAAAATTAAATACTAGTTAATTTAAAATAAATTATAGTGTACTAACCTTGTCTTTAATATAGTATTATGATGAGATGATGAAGCCTAGAAATGCTTTATAGTATATCCACCGGATGAGTATAGACAAGCTGCCTATTCTACAAGATAAATGAGAACATACGACACCATAGTTGTGTTGCCCTGTCAAGCAATACACGTCACACAAGTACCTTCAATAGAAAATATATTAATAACTATATATTGTAAATAGATCTATGAAATATTTAGAATATATTGTTATCATTACCTTATGTAAATGCATATAGTGGTAGCATTTAACCAATCACGTGTGACCACCTCTTTCATGTTGTCAATAGAAACATGAACAACGAAAGCTTCACCCCAGAACAACTCAGGCATTTGAACTTCAAATGAATCACCTTCTCTATTGTAGCGAGCATAAAAATTACAAAAATCAAAGCATGTATGATGGTCGATGTCGCCTGAGGATAAGGCGCTTCCTTTGAATAGCTGGAGCGGCCAATTTGACAAGTGAAACTTTCTCCTTACTTTTGTAGGCACGGCTTCATATTGAATCTTGAGGCCTAAAAATTGGTTTCACTATTTAGTATGAATGAGAACTAATCATATATTGAAGTTATCACAATTACTTCTAGCAACAAAATTTTTTTTCATTGAAATAATTCCTCTATCCTCCACCAATTAAACTTCCGTTTTGAGATAGTATGTTGGAACCAGAAGCAACATCAATATCGTCTCATTATTTAGCAGAACATAGTGGCATCGATATTAGAAATGTCGTCTTGTCGTCGATACGAAACAAAAATCACATGAAACAGTCAAAAACACAAATATAATATAAAAAACATGAATTAGTTGACATAAATAAACTGAAATATACAAAAAACAAATAAACACCCACATTTATTTTTTCCTCATTTCCTTTTATTAGGCTCGAGCAACTATATTGTTTTCCACAGCGTGTGGTGTCCAAATACCTCGTTATGATCAGGTTCTTGCATAAAGCAATTTGCAATGATATGTCTCGATGATCTGAAATAATCCAACCGGTTTAATTAATTAAAAATCGAGTAATTGGTAATTCGACGTAATATAATAAAAACGGGATTCGGGAACGTAATTGTTATCAAATAGCGAACTTAAATTATAGGGTAAAAATTTAATTGGAAAAAGTTGATTACGATTTTACGTGCGGGTTTAAAAGAATTATGTTCGTTAACGAGCTAAACGAGAGGCCTTTTTATTAAAATAGCCTTTTATTATTTGTTTCATCGTCACTGCTATAAGACAAAAAAAAGCAAACCCTCCTGCTTCCGAACGAAAACCGTAGCCTGGCACCACGATTGAAAGAAGCTGAAATTTTTCTCACTTGCTCTACTTTTGATCGTCATCCTTTGCTCTAAAAATTCGTAACAATATACCAATCTTCTCTTCCTACGTCTTCCCAGAAAGGTTTTAAGGTATGAAAGTCTTCGCTTTTGAGAATTTAAAAATTAAGAATATTTAAGGGTTAGAATTTAATAATGACAATTTGTTAAATTATGATATTTGGCTCTGGTGTGGGTTGTCAACGGAAAGAATTGAGTTTTGTTAATTTTAACAAATTATTTCGAAGTATAAAATTAATTAAAAATTCAATTTTTTTAATATTAGATATGTTTAGATTTAAGATGTTTATGATTCACGAGATATAATAATAGAATTTTTCAATTAATATATTCATGAGAAAATAGTTATTTCGGATTATAATTAATTTTTATAATAAAATTTTGGATTTTTTGGGAGAAAATAGAAATAAGTATAATTTTGACTTTTAAAATAAAAATCATATTTTTATTGTGTTTATTACGCCAATAACCCGCTACGTTGAAAAAAAAACTTTGATAATATAAATAACTTTGATAATATTATTTTAGTGATTATTTGAGCCGAATTACATTTATAATTTAGTAGTTTTGCCATGGAAAAACACATCTTTGGAATGTCGGGTTTGTTGAGATTTAAAGTCACGATAAGAGGAGAAATTAACGAAACGGCGGGACTCGAGTCTTTAAATATCATCGCATCTTTATGTAATAAATCATGCGGCAACATTAAATGCTTAACTTGCTTTTGCCCGATGGGCGAGATTACTTCCCTCCCCACTTGAAAATTTCTTCTTCCATTTCTCTTCGATTGTCGCTTTCCAGGCTTCGAAGATCGTTTGTAGAATATCGTTCTCCCGTCACTTCTCTTCGAGGTTAAGGTATGAAATTCGAGTCTTTTAGCAGAGATATTTCTGGGTTTTCATATAGTTGACTTTTCCATAATTCAATTTTATGATGAATCTTAGTTGGTTATGGGTTACGTGATGTATATAAGTGATGGTCATGATTTAGAGGTCGTTTGAGAGGATGTTAATAGTCGAGTTGACTTTTCACAGGTTTAAGGATTGCGACTTTTTGGGGTGATATTTTTTATAAGACTTTAAATGTGTAGGGAGTTTAATTGGGACCTTATTGTAGTTGTTGTGATGTTAGATTGGTTATTTAAAATTGATTAAAAAAGCCGGTTAGGTTGAAAAAGTAATATTTTCAAGTTGAGATATAATTAATATTTTGGAGTATAGGTTGTCGATTAGGGATCTGGCGATTAACTAGAAGGACTTATAAGTTGATTTGTAATGATAAAGTAATGAGATGAGAATTTTAGCGGGGGATCGATTTAGTTTGTGTCGATGGGATTATGATTGATAGTTTACGTCATGTTGGGCCGTTTAGAAATCATTGCGATTAGAGTTGGTAATGTTTATTCTAGAGCGTAGTTCTTGGTAATAGTTCACAGTATACTTTCTAGGTGTTGTTAGGCCTTGACAGCGAGGAAGGGCACGTTCGGATATCGCGTTCTTCATTGAGGACTTTGTGATAACTAGTAGAAGGTAGTACTTATCTCACGGGTGTTATGATTACGTGAGAATGATATACATGAATTGTTGGCCTTGATTATGTGTGATTCATTTGTGTGGCGATGATATGATTATGTGATTATGTGCAGCCTTGGCGTTGAAGATTGGTTGAGGTAAGTAACTAGCTTGAACTCCTGACTTATATTTACGTGGCCTTGTCGGCCTTGTTGTGTTCTGTGTGCTTAATCGGCACTTATGTATTCTACGTGGCCTTGTCGGCGATTGTGTTTGACTTACAGGTGTGAGATGTTTTAGTGTGTGCTTGGATATTGTTTTGGGGAGTAGAGTAGATGGTTATTGAGAGGTGATGGTTAGAGTTATGTATGTCTTGAGGTGACTTGAGTATTAGGATATGACCCTAGAATTGGGATGGTTATGGGTTAGGTGGCTCTTTAGAGCATTGTTTATCGACTTTATACGCTACTAGAAAATGAGCAAATGTGACATAATTATAAACCGTCCACACAAATGTACTTCCGCTTATTGTGACATTCTTTATAGCGATATACACCGAATAATAAAAACCGCCAAAAATTTCGGGTAAAAATCGCGGCAATATAGTGACATTTGTGTGGCATAATAGTTTTCAGCAAAATACTATGACGTTATTGTGGCATAATAATTCACTCGAAAACATCCCGCCATAAAAGCGTCCACGAGAGGTGCACTAGCGGTGTCAATGCACTAAAAGCGTCATGATCTAACTCGGGTAAGCTGACATGTCGCGAAGCGTCACGGTTTAATAGCAGTATGACTTATAATTGTGACGTTTTACATATTATCTTCAAATTCGATAAGGTGAAAATCAATTCTTTTCTACGTAAATGCTTGTGGCGTTATGTATAATTAACAACTTGATAATAACATAATTTTTATAATTTATCATATTAATATTAACTAATTTATGTTTTCTTAAAATGTGGCATTTATGAGACGTTAGATTTTACTTGAATAAAAATTTAAATTATTTAGGAAAATAATTTAATAATTTATTAATCAAATTAGTATGACGTTTTAATAATTATTTACTCGTATATTTCAAATTAACTTTTATTTAACTTAATATGCCTCATATCAATATTAACTAAATTTTTAATTTAAATTACTTTTCTAAGAAACTTAGATAATGACATTTGTATGACATTAAGATTAAATGTAATAAACATTTAAATTATTTATAAAATTAATTAAATTATTTGTCTCGTGTATGGCGTGTTGTAAATAATTATTCATAAATTTCATTTAATCAACAATTTTATATCAATTATGATATTAATTATATTAATTATGATATAATTTTTCTAATGTGGCTGATTACGTTTAGTAAATATTTAAATTTAAATTAATTTTCTAATGTGGCATGTTTGTGATTACAATTTTAATTAACGATATCAATTATGATATTAATTTCAAATTGCTTTTGTCAACAATTTTATATCAATATTTAAATTAAATTAATGTTTTAACTTCCCCAATGTGGGCGGTTATGTGGCGTTAGAAATATTCCTAGTAAATTAATATCTGATGCGTCACATATATGTCAAAGATTATAGAACGCTCATTTTCATTAATATAAATTAAAAATGAAAACAAAAAAATACACCATAATTTATTCAACCTTAGAGTCTGCATAATTTATTCAAACATTAAAGTCTCCTAATGAGGTATTAAACCTATGACGCCATCGAGACCACAAGTGAGACCGAAGGAGATAATCATGCGATCCAGTCTTCCACGAATTCATGATACATTTGCGAGAGCTCATGAACTCTCCCAAGCCATGTTGTTTGCTTGCACAAATTCCGGCCTTTGATCGTTAAAGAATAATTTGGTGTTCATTGTGCAAAACTGTGCCATTTTGAATCTTCCGCATCAAAAACTCTATCTAAAACTTTCAATTTGCAAATTCCACTAATAGTTAGAACAACACGCCATTTCACGAGTAAAATCTTGAGATTATTTCACATTCATCAACGACATAATAATATATATTAACTACAAAAAATTAAAGTAATTATATAAAAAAAAGTACATATATTACAAATCGAGGACTTGCGGGTTCAATAAGCATTCCTATAAAACTTCTCGAAGCTTAAAGGGTTCAAGGTTATCACTTGGGAGGCATTTTGGGAGAAATTTTGTGATTGTGAAAATGAATTGTGAAATACGATTATGAATATAATTCTCATGGAAAAAATGTCAAAAAAATCCCGTACCGCCATACATTAACTAATTTAATGCATGCTCTAGCTTCGATGAATCACGGTTACACCTAACATATTTATTAAGTTTGAGCGTTAATTTGAATCCACTATGACATGTTTGCGGCGGATTTCGTACATATAAATAGATTTCATAATATTAGAAAAAGTGATTAAATATTTATCTAAAAAAATTAATATTTGACATTTTGCTAAATTTAGTAAGATGTGCGTCTTATACATGTCATACTCTTAAAATATTCTAAATTTAATCAAAGGATATTGATTATTTATTTAATATTATTAAGTGTTAATGCGTTATTATGGCGTTGATATTATTATTATATCGATTTAATTATTTATTTAATATTAATTATTATTATTTTATGACATGGCTAATATATTATATTTTATAAATTAATTATTTAATATTAAGTGTGTGACGTTATTATGGCGTTGATATTATTATTATATCGATTTAATTATTTATTTAATATTAATTGTGTGACATTTTTATGGCATGGCTAATATTATTATATTTTATAAATTAATTAATTAATATTATGTGTGTGACGTTATTATGGCGTTGACATTATTATTAATTATTTATTTAATATTAATAGTATGACGTTTTTATGGCGTGTTGGATATTATTATATTTTATAAATTAAATATTTAATATTAAATTGTATGGCGTTAACGACAAATTTCCTTAAAGTCGAAGACAAGGGAATAAGCGGTTTTCAAAGAAATGTTATTGATATGATTTGAGTCTGATCTCATTTATTCACTTTGATTCTCTTATTTATCTAGTCGAGCGCGGCTTGTTCTTGAGCTTGATTATTGAACACTTTGGCAGAACAACTTGGATGTTCTTACTTCGATTCAAGAACTTGAATAGCTTGATGCTTGAACACGAATGTTTGAATGCTTGGATGTTTGAAGATTTGAAGATTTGAATGTTTGAATGTTTGAAGATTCAAAGGCTTGAAGGTTTGAATGTTGAATCTGACTTGAATGTTGAGGAGAGTTACGATTTGTGACGCCTTTACACTTTTGTCTTGCTTTTCTGAAATAATTTAATCACCAAAATGAATAATGCCTACATTTATAGGCATATTAGGTGATGGGCTTGGATTTGGGGAACTGATGCGGGCCCGGTTGAGTCGGCTTGAACTTGGACCCCATTTAGTGCCGAGGCGAACCTCTGATAATTATTCTTCAACTTAATTAAAGAATAATTATGATTTTGACCGATAAAGTATATCTTTATATTTATTTAAAAGATATAATTATCGACTCTTTAATTATTTCCAAATGTTTATTTGGAGGAAATAATTATTTATTATGATCTCGTTTCTCATGTGTCGGGCTCTAATTCGACGGTCCAATTTTTAATGCGAAAGTTTATAATTTGATAATAAACGACACATGTGAATATTTAATTGGACCGCATGATTTAATTAACTAAATTCCAACGAATAAATTGTTAAATTGGAACTTAATTAACTAATTTAATTGGAACATTATTGAATAAATTTACGTTACCAACAATGAGGCGTTATTATGGCGTTGATATTATTATATATATTGTGACATTTTATGGCAGCTAATATTATTATATTTTATAAATTAATTCATTAATATTATTAAGTGTGTGTGACGTTATTATGGCGTTGATATTATTAAGTAATTATTTATTTAATATTAATAGTGTGGCGTTTTTATGGCGTGTTGGATATTATTATATTTTATAAATTAAATATTTAATAATTAAGTGTATGGCACGTTAGTATGGCGTTGATATTATTATTATATCGATTTAATTATTTAAATTGATTAAAAGATAATGAATTCATACATAGAAATATTTCTCACAAAAAACAAATTACATGATATGACATGTGTGTGGCGTTTGGTAATTGTTACGCCGTATCTGCGTCGTACACTTTTTAAAATCTCATTTTAGAAAAATACATATAAATAGATTTTAAAATAATACGATTAATGTTATTGTCTTTTATTTATTAAAAAATAGAATTATGTATAAATCATAATAATTGTATTGATATAAGATAATTAACTAATTAACAAGTATTAAACACAAAATGAAGGCTTGAGAATTATCGTTGCAAAAACAAATTTATTGATAACATAATGAGTTAAAATGCGTTAACATAGAGTTAATGTATTACATTAGTAGACAAAATGTACAAATAAGATTACGAGAATACAACTAAAACAAGAATCTTGACTAATTTTTCCAATTAGCAATTTCATTTTCCATTTTGTTACATTTTTTAAAAAGACCAATATAATTGTCTTCTACTGTCGATACAATAGGGATCCTTCCGTTGCCGCATTCATGACAAAAGTTGACCTCGGACATTTTCACGAATCGACCACCATTCTTCCAGTGATTGGGTTGACAAATGCCTCAAAGTTGGAAGAAGTTTGACTTTGAGACATTTTTAGAGATTAATAAGATGTTTGAATAATTTTAAATGAAGAGAAAAATCAAAGTTAGTATGCTTTAAATAGAGAAGCTTTCTCCATGGGGGAAAATGAAATTCAAATGCGGTGACATGTGTATGACGTTAAGTAATATTTATTTGTATAATTTGTCTATTTTAGCAACCGTGCCATAGAGAAAGCGTCTACGTGTCCATATCTGAAAGCATTCACATAGCCTACCTAATTGGTAGAAACCAACTCACAAATCAAAAACCCATGGTCGTGACCTACCGCCGGCAGCTGGCACGGCCTCATACATATGACCCCTACCATATTGGCCTGACGCTGCCAGACCACAGCATTACATTGGCGCTTGGCTTGACTGACAGCGCCTACTCAGAAAAGTCCACTCATTATCTTAAAAAGTCAACTATGGGCTATACATGAAGATTTGTGTTGTAAGTTGCTAGCGAGTAATAAAGCTGTTGATTTATTGTAAGTATAGGTTTCTTGAATTGTTTGACTTTTTTGTTTGATTTTTTTGTGATGTAAATCTAATTTTTTTTTAAATGTTTTGTTATTTATTTGTTTTGAAAGGAGTAAAAGAAAGGAGTTTGTGTAAATATGTTTGTTATTTATTTGTTTGAAAATAAATATTTGATTTTTGTTTGATTTTAGTAAATCGATTTTTATTTGATTTGTAAATATGTTAATGTGAGTAAGTATCTCGATTTAGTTTGTAGATGCGTTATAGAAGAGAATAAGCGGGATACTAAGTGGCCGGAGAACACATATCATCTTTCGTACGAATATAAAATGGAACAACATAAAAAGAAAGGTCGTGGTAAACATTTGAAAGGCGTTGATAGAGAAGCAATTTCTAGAATACACAGTCATGAACCAAATGATCAGCACCCTTGTCTACCGCCTGTTCGTAACACATCATCGATGGATCAAATATTACGGGAATGCGAGCAGGCTAATGTTGAGACCTTTATGAGGAATAGTATCATTGCTTTGAAATTGATGCTCCATTGTATATCTTAGAGATAGATCTTATTTAGATAGGCGGTCAGGAGGTGGAAGCCATCATGTACATGGTCTTGATTGGCTTTCGAGAAGAGGATGAGATGCGGAAAAACCGAACATGTCATCCAGCATCCACCGCGAAGCTAATTACGTGGTTCGCGGTGAAGGTTGAAAACTGCCTTGAGTACCCCTCGAGGACATGCAGTTGGCATCAGCTCCCGGCCAGAATAAACCGAAGGCATATCATTACATGGGCGAGTAAGTATTCAAATAATAATTACTGTATAATGTATTATCTATAAATATGTATACTGTATATTGAATCGATTTAGTAAGTATACTGTACATTTTTAATAAATATGTAGAGTATACTGTATATTTTTAATTTTTTTTTAATTGAAATGTTAAGGTTGATCGGTGAACAAGTGTCTAGCTGGTTTCTTCCGGAAATGCGATTTGAGTGGGTGAAATGTTGGGGTGGTGGAAGAGGCATTGATTCGGGTAGTAAGGCGTTTGTGGAATAACTTAGTTAGTGTTTTTTTAATGGCATTTATATTATTTGATGTGGATTGTTAACTAACAAAATATTATTTATTTATAGAATTACTTTGATTTGGAAGTTGATGAATCGGTGTGGCATCACATTATAAACTTCTTTAGTACCCGAAGCTATTGGTGCGGTGAAGAGAGAAGCGCCCACATGTTAGCAAGGCGGATGATGTGAGGGGCTTGATTGTGAGCCGAAGGCTGCGCCATGAATCTGAGCTTCAATTTGTTTGGGATTCCTTTGTTGAGCCTTTGGGCTGACCCGAAGCGTTCTGGCGTTCGAAGAAGTCTCGAAGAAATTCGAGCGACAGCGCGAGGGAGCGTGGGTTGGGGAAATGTGGTGCGAGAAAAACCGAGATGAGAATTCGAGTAAGTTTGATTCCTTGTATTTAAATTTAATTTGTGGTTCGATTTTTGTAAGTTTGATTTAATGTTTATCTTCTAGGAAGAGAAAAAAGCGAGTTCGACCTATATAAGTTAGAAATTCTTCTCGGCTGAAAATCATTAAGAAGAACTACATGCCGAGAGTCGCAGTTCATAACCAAAAATTTCAAATAGCTTGGGTATTCTCTTTGTTCTCTTTACTTTATTGAAATGTTAAAGTAGTTGATTGTGAGTATGTTGAAATGTTTGAAATAGCTTGCGACGTTGAAATGTTTAAGCATTTTCGAAACATTCATCTTGTTAAATTATTGAAATGTTTACATGGGCGAGTAAGTATCATTACATGTGAGTACGTTGAAGTTGTTTGAACTGTTTCAAGAAGTGTTCGTATTGTTTCATCTTGTTCACGTTGCTGGTGGAATAACTATTTTAAATTTGTTTTGTACTGTTTCATATTGTTTCGATTTTAGCTTACAAATAATATATATGTGCAGGAAAAGTATGTATTGATGTTCAAGGCTAGGTATGGGGAGGAGTTGGCCTCGGCAAATACCCACCCGATATGCATATATGGGATACAATCGAGGAGGTGGAGGAGGGTCGGAGAAAGTCGGCGTTTGGGGTTTAGCGCTAATTTTCGGTCGTGAATATAACTCGATCCACCGATCCTCCTTTTCCGGAAATGAAATATCTATGGTGGAAATTTGTCAAATAAAAAGGCTAGATGAAGAAATTCAAAAGCGGAGGAAGTCTACAGAGGAGGAGTAATAAGTATGAAGCCTGGCCTTAGGCGAAACCCCGTGAAATGTTGATTCTTCTACAAAGTCGATTCGCCCGGTATTCTTTAGTGGTGCCGCGTCGGCCGTTAAATCCTTCTTGTAGTTTTTTTACTCGGTTTAAATATGTTGATATGTTGATACTTGTTTTGGCTACTCAGACATTTGGTGATGTTGTGTAAAGTTAGTATGGTTTGGCTACTGTTGCAGGATATGTTTGGGGTGGTTTAAATATTATTTTTTTTCATTTCTGTTTTTATGTGACATGTATGCGACGTTTTTAAATATCTGCAACATTTCTGTGACGTTTTATTCAGCTGTAACATTTATGCGACGTTTTCGGATCGATATTAGAATGTATTGCGAGACAACGACTTGGCGTTCATTTCCTCGCTTTTTTTCCGTTGAAAAACTATTCGCTGACCTTAAATAAGTCTAATATCTTTTATTTCATCAAATTAGTTCTTAAAATGTGAAGATTATCTAATAAGTCTAATATCTTGATACATTTTTCCTTCGTTTTCATCCATTTATTTGAAGAATTATTAAGATGCGTTTCTTCACTTCATTTAATTTCTCAAAATGAACCAACAAATATTTTAAATGAATTAATTACTTCGCTAAAATTATGTAAATTTGTAATTATTACAAAAACATAATAATAAAGGGAAAAATATGTAATTATTACCTAGTATTAGAATTAATTTCTCAAATGACGATATTTAATTTCTCAAAATATAGGTATGGCGGGTTCTCGTCGTTGGATGTATATGCGTCGTAACCATGATGGGTCATATAATGAGCGGCCATTTATCACAGGGGTTAAAAAAATTTCTTAGCCGTCTTCGGCGATTAGACGATAATGAAATTAGATATTAAAATTAGCCCAATGGCGTAAAATGTTTATGTTTTGGATTAGGTAGTTGAGATGCATATATGTGAAAATGGAGCATTTAGGGATATGAAAGATGGGTTTATCGTGTGAGGCATTATGAATTTCAGCGATTGAGGATAATAAGAGCGAGGATAAGAGTGTAGTCAGTTTGATAGATGTGAGAATATGGTGGGAGGATATGTTAGGGATCCGTGATGATAATGATAATGAAGTTGATGTTGATGAAGATCTAATATTTCAGCGACAAAATATCCGTTTGATGGAGGATGTGACCTTTATGGGATGGATGTACTGCTATTGAAAGTTAAAATTGTCGAGGAGTTGAGTAAATCTAAATCGAATGCGGGATTTCACGGCATTATTTCAAGAGAATGTTAGAAATCGGTAAAGGCGACCCACAACGGAGGGGCTAGCATTCTAATGATTTTTATGAAACCAAGAAAGTGTTAGAACCCCATTAACATGCCCTGGCATTAAGATTCGTGCTAACGTGAACAATTGCATGTTGTTACATAAAGAATATGAAGACTTAGAAAGTTGCACTTCGTTGCTTTGAGCCTCGTTATAGCCTAAATACTCTAGTCGGCTTCCAAGCGTGTTCGCGTAAGGTGTTGTTTTATTTGCCTTTGAAAGATCGTCTGAAACGTCTATATATGTCTCGTAAAACTGCCAAAGATATGACATGGCACCGGAGGACCAGGACAAGGCCTGGATGGATGTCACATCCAAGGGATGGTGAGGCTTGGAAACATTTCGATGCTACTTATCCCGAATTTTCAGCTGAAGAACGTAATGTGGTGATGCATTGTGCACCGGCAGTTGATCACAGCTGGTTGGTCGTTCTTATTCTTGTTGGCCAGTGATAATATGTGTGTACAATTTGCCTCCAGGTGTATGTATGGAAAGGAGCCGTATGTGATTGCTGTCTTTGATTATACACAGCCCGAAGAGTCGAGTGATATAGGCGATGTTTTAAGGCCGTTGGTGGATGAGTTGAATGATTTATGAATTAGGTTGGTGTTAACACTTGGATTAAATACAAGCAACGGAAATTTTCAACTTAAAGTGTATGATGTGGACCGTTAGTGATTTTCCGGCATATGGCGTATTTGTCGGGTTAGATACTCGTGGGCCAACTTTATCTTGTCATGTGTATGGAGAAAGCTGGTCAACTACGGCTAAAGGAGGGGAAAAACATAGTTGGTTTGATTGTCACCGTCAATTCCTCCCCAATGACCATGAATATAAGAACCAACCTAAGAGCTTTAAAGAGGCGATAGCAGCCTCTCGAGATGCGACAAGAAGCGAAGTGGAGATGAGTTATTTCGTATGGTGTCCTCACCCCAGATCCAAGCGTGTTCGGAAGTTCTAAGCATGCGAGACATAGGACAAATAGTTATGGTCAAACTGTAGTGGACGAAAGAGCATAATGCAGGAGCTTCCTTGTGGGCTAAGCTAAAAATGGGCATAATATCGATTTTATCATACTTGAAAAGAACAATGGTGAATAACTTGCTTATGATGATGGATCGAGGGAAAAAGCGAAGGACAGAGGCATCGAGGAGGATCTTGAGGTTCATACATATAGAACTTCTTTGTTCATGACAGATGAAACACCACACTTGGCAGACAAAAGCAACTACCTTTTGACACAAAAAACATCAATGGCCAGATCCGTAGTTGGCTGATCAAATTAAAAACTGTAGATGGATATGCTTAACTGCAAGGTGTTCAAGTAATGCCAAGTTCCGCAGGGGGCTTAAAGTCACGACATGCACATACTTGTTAGAAATTGATTCATGTTGCTTTTATTTTTATACAAAACTTTGTTTGGGAAGCTGTCGCGAGGATTATGCATTTCTTTAGAGACATTTAAATCTTTCCACCCTACAAATTGACACGCGTCGAGATATTGGGCGTAATATTGTTGAAACTTTGTGCAAGTTAGAGAAGATATTTCCCTGCGTGTTTGATGTAATGGGCATTTACTGTTCACTTGCCGTATGAGGCTTTGATGGGCCGGTCACATGCGTTACGGTGGATGTACTTTTGAGTTGAGTATTAAATAATTTACATATTACATGCATTTTTAATTTGTTAAGGCATAATAACATATATATGTTTGAATAACGATGCCTTGGAAGAACAAAGCATATGGTTCGTCAAAGGCATATTGAAGGTTCAATATGTGAGGCCTATTTACTACGAGGAGGTGTAAATCATTTGTTTCGTTGTGCCGGCCAGCGTGCGGGCCATGCAGCATTAGATCACGATGATGGAGGAGAAAGAGGTAGATGATGGGCGATTGTCATTGTACCGTCACCAGTCGGCCTACCACCGTGTTGAAAGCGGTGCGATGGAATGATAAAGAGTGGGAAACTTCTGGCATGTACATGCTTGTGCGTCACGCCCGGAGAAGTGACACCGTACTTAGTGTAAAGTCTATACACAATAATTTATTTGTTGATAACTGCTATTTCATTAATGTATAAATACCCCAATAATTTACAGTAATTCAATCATTTTACGTAGGGAATTACCATGATATGATTAGGGACAACTATCTGAAATGAGTCACGTCAGAAAGGGATCAAATGGTTAATAATAATTTTATCTGACGCCGAAATTGTAAGTTACTAGTTTTATGCCGATTTTAACTACTTAAATTACATTTATATTACATTTCGGTTGTGGTTAAATTATTATATAAACTAATTGATGCGGATATATATTTTCAGGTGAGCATAATATGGAGAATAATAGACCAACGACTATTTACCTTGGCTCTTGGTCACGAAGGGAAATAAATAATTCTGAGTCTTACACAAATGGATACTCTTGACACGAAATGGTGCAGGGGCAATGTCGACAAATAATAGTGGTGTTTGTGTGAAAGAGGGTCTTCGTATTCGGATAGTGAGCATGTTGATTACTCACGGGTTCTTCCAGAAATGGGGTGAGATATAGCGGTTTTGAGCAAGAGGCAGGTTGTCTTATTCGAGTGTCGTTGGTTCGATGCAGAGGTGAATCTTGGTGCACCCTAAGACCGGAATCGTGCAAATAAAAACTGAGAAAAGGTTTACAATCGGATATTTTTATCCTTTTCGCGAGCCTGACAAGTGTTCTACGTCAGTATGTCGGATGATAAGAAAACGTCTTGAATGGGTGGTTGCGTCAAAACATTTGCAAGAAATTAGAAGATTGATTAGAGCTAATATTCAAGAAGATGGCTGATGTCGAGTTCTTTCGGGAAGAAGAGCAACCCGGTGCCAATACCCGTTCAACGGCGATAGAGGTAGATAATGATAATATTCTTGTGACAATGGGAAAATATGGCGATGATGATGGCCAGTCCCATTGTATTTACAAATATGAAGATAATGAGGTAAAAAGTGATTCTGACGATGGCGATGTGATGATGAGAATGACGAGAATTATTAGTGCACGTTATCTAATAATATATGTATTATGTACTTGTTTAATATTTATTTTATAAAATGAGTTATTTGATATATGTATTATACAATTTGAGGAATATTGGTAGTAAGGAGTTTCATATCTATTGCAGGGAGTTTCATAGGTTTACGGTATTGTATTTTGAAATAATTTACACAACATCATGTCGTTTGTGTGACGTTCTACGATTTAATTTATTAATATAAAGATATGATATCACATTTTTGTGATAATAATTTATTAAAATCAAAGTATTTTATGATTTCATTTTTTGTGCAAGTCGTTTTTTTTTGCGACGTTCTAAGATTTAATTTATTAATATAAAGATATCATATGACATTTTGGCAACGTTATAATAATTAATTTATTAATAACAAAGTATTTTATGATTTAATTTTTTCACATGTAAGTTACATGGCGTTATAAGTTAATTTATTAATATAAAAGATATTATGCGACATTTTCTGTGACGTTATACTATTTTCGTAAATATCATAATTTTTGTATGACATTTGTGTGACGTGTTGGGTTTATTGGGGACAAAAATTTTGACTAAGCGGGAAAAGGCTTTATAGTATGGCGGGTTTGCGACGTTTTGCCATAAGCGGGAAATTCAAAATTCAAAAAATCTGATAATATCTCTTCATCTCCTCCTATAAATATAACATAACAAATCCATTTTCTTCATCTTCAATGTTAACTTTTGGCGGTTGGTAATTTTCGTTTCTTCATTTTTCTTTATTGTGATTTAGTTATTAAGTTAATGTATTGATTTCATTGTTATTTATATAATGTTATATACTAACTTGTCTTTTTGTTTTGTAGCAAATTCAATTTTGATTTGAGGTATATTATATTTTTTCTTAACTTATTTTATATATTAACTTGTTTATTATTTGGTTCTAGCAAATTAAAATATAGTTAAAATAACTGTTTAAATAGTTGTTTATATTTAATCAAAATAATTAATATTCTTTATTATGAATGTGCATATTGATGTTTAAATAATGTTTATTTTTTATTCGACAATTTCATATATATCTGAGTATTTAAATATTACTAAAAATTGATATTTTGTTTCTTTACTATATTCTTTATTATGAAATCTATTATTTAATTTTTTTATTACGTTATATGGTATAGCGTTTATATGGCGTTACATTTATTCTTATATTTAATAAATTAATTATTTAATATTAAGTATGTGGCGTTTTATCTCGTTAGTAATATTATTATTTTTTATAAATTAGTTAATTATTTATTAAGGAGTGCTGACGTTATTACGGCGTGCTTATTATTATTATATCGATTTAATTATTTATTTTATATTATTAGTGCGACGTTTTTATGTATTATTATTATATTTTATATAAATTAATTAATTAGTATTAAGTGTGTGGCGTTATTATAGCGTCCATATTATTATTATATCAATTTAATTATTTATTTTATATTATTAGTGTGGCGTTTTATGGCGCAGTTAATATTATATTTTATAAATTAATTAATTTATATTAAGTGGTAATGACGTTATTATAGTATCATTACTCGATTTAATTATTTATTTTATATTATTAGGTGTGACGTTTTTGTAAGCGCAGTTAATATTATTATATTTTATAAATTAATTAATTAATATTAAAAAGTGTGACATTATTATAGGCGTCACATATTATTATTATATCTATTTAATTATTTATTTTATATTATTGGTGTGACGTTTTTATGGCGTGACTAATATTATTATATTTTATAAATTAATTAATTAATATTAAGTGTGTGACGTTAGTATGGCGTCTATATTATTATATCGATTTAATTATTTATCTAATATTAATTGTGTGACGTTTTTATGGCGAGGGTTATATTATTATATTTTATAAATTAATTAATTAATATAAAATTTGTGGCGATTATTACGGGCGTATACGTTAATGACCTATCGATTTAATAATTTATTTAATATTTATTAGTGTGGCGTTAGTGCGCGTACTTTAAAATCTAGTTATATTAATCTTAGTACATTTTTCTTAATTAAGTGTGTTTTATTATGTGGCGATTTTAAAGCGTGTAGAATGAATTTAATTATCTTAATATTAGTACGTTTTCTTAATTAAATTATTGCTTAATTTGTGTGGCGTTTTTGGGACGGGTTTATTAGGTCAAATTTGCAGGATTGTTAATTTGATGGTGGCGTTTCGCGTCACAAAATCATCATACTTGTTTATTGTATGACATTTTTGCGGCGTTTAGATTTTGTGCGGCCTTCATTATGTTGCATTTTGATTCCATCGCATAGAAGCGTCGCCAGACCTAATACGACATTTACGTGGCGTTTTTGGCGTCGCGTTAGCCAAAATACTGTAGTAGTGGATGGGGAGAAGTGACTAAGGAAGTTTGGCATTCGAAGCCTTTCTTCAACCGATCCCATGACGAAAGAAAAGGATCGAGAGAAAAAATTTCGGGTAAAGGGAAGAGTTTGAATGACTAGCATTGATATCTTTTTATTTGAATTTCTAGCATGAGTGAAGTGAGGCAATGACTTACTTAATAGAATTGAATTTCTCTTGAACTTATTGAACTTCATTTGAGACCCTCTGACACATATTATACCTTAACGTTCAAGTTCAGTATAATACAAATCCATATAAGGTCATACTGGGTACACACCAGTCCCAATAATAGCTCTAGGAACATTTCCCAATGCTTATAGAGCCCGCAGAAATTACACTCGCGTGGGTAACTTTCATCTGATTGTGTCACCGACTAACGTCCTCGAGACTGTAGGACATAAAATTCCAATCCTCGTCATTATGATCCAATGTCCGTCATGTATTAATCGCTTGAAAAGAGCCCAGCTATGGAATATCGCTGATCGATGTCAAATGAGTGCATCGCGCCCACCAAATAGCGGCTATAGGCGAACCTTATGGTCGGTATCCGTGAAGTGCGTCTCAAAAGCACCGCTGGCTGACTAGTTATGTATAATCGGCACTACATCCTCCCCAAGGGATAGGGAAGGTAGTCTTGAAATCTTATGGCTTAGTTTGACTGTGGTATCACTTACATTATCTCTGAATCGGGGTTTTAGCGCGTCCCTCGGCGTATCAAGAACCCTTTCACCGCTTTAGTAAAGGCGTGAGGTTTCTCTCGGACTTCATATAGTCCAGAAAAATGACTTCATTTTTTAAGAGTTATCTAAAGACAACATGCCTAATTCGGATGTACAACTTCTTGCCATTATAAAAATTATTCTTAAGCGACTCCGATTATTTACCTAAGAATGCATGTGAAGAAGGCGGATGTCATTGTTTCCCTTCATGATAGCATATACGCGGTAGGTTACTGTTAGAATGCAGTATGAATTTGTCGTGATAAACACCCGATTCATAAATCCAGTTCTCAAAAATAATGTAAATTAATCTAAACATAAAATACAAATGTATGAACCACGAAATTCTTACATTTCAGCGTAAGCGAATGAACCCCGAATCCCACGAAGTGCCTCGCGTAAGCCCCTTCAAGATCCTCTCAATTCTTGTTCAACACCAGAAAATATGTCCTCTAGATTGCCTTTGAGGAAAGCAGGCAATCTTGAACTTGCTAGAGTTTGAGGATGAAATGAGAGTGGAAGAAAGAATTCTTCAGTCGCGAGGGAGGCGGCTTTCTTGAGGGGTGAAGTTTTTTATGATTCTAATGTCATGAAAAACCTAATCCTCTTAAATAGCAAGTCACAAATTTCACTCGTTAAACTGACTCGTTAAGAAAAATGGTTTAACTGCGTTAACTTAATTAGACCTTTATTAGTTTCTAATTAAATAATGAGTTACTAGTGAAGTTGTTCTGTTTTAATTAACTTAAAGTCAATTAAAATACTAAGTCACTATCGAATAACATCAAGTTATTAAATACGATTTGATTGCTTAATTGATTAAACTGCCGAATTTAACCAATTTATGTTCATCGACATATATTTGACAAATATATAAATGTTAGAAATGCATTTCTCGATATTTCTCAATACTCTCTGAAGTCTCGTTTAATTTCATTCATGAAATATTCGAATATCATTGTATGTGTGTGACATACAGGCTCGAGATAATAGTAAGTTGTATAATAATAATATTGACCAATTCTTATTATTATAGCGATTAATAGTAAGATCCCAGCGATAAACTCGTAACCCACTTAAGTATCATGAGAACCAGCTAGTAATACACCGTTACTAAGGTGAACACTGATTGCGGTAATCTCATTCAGCAAACCGGTAAATGAATTGATACATGATGTCCTTGTGGGCGCAATAAAGGAATCAATTCTCGTTGATTTCAATACTCCATTGCCGCTTGGGCCCGATTACCTTCTGAAGTCCTTTACTCGCGGCGTCTATTAGGCTAACCTTAAAGTGTGTCATGAAATACCACTTGACTTTCTTTACTTTCGAGTATGAGCGAATAAGCGTTTATGGCGTCCAGCCAAGCAATCCCGTGCAGTATTGAGGCTGAGATCTTTCGCTATATGGATGGATAAATCCCTCCCGATATATATCGACATCTATCGTATATAAGCTGTGACTGACATACCCCGTTATAATCCCGGCTTAAGGTAGGCGTTTTGATGTAGTCAGTCACGGAGAGCATATAACCACAGAGATAGTTATATATAGTAGATTAGAATTGTCGAACCTAAAATTCTAAACAAATATCATAGGACATAGATATCACATTATCTTACATGAATTCGTTTCGGTCATGCGAACTCCCCGGTCGCGGACCGGCCAGGTATTGATCACAGTCTTGCGTGCTAACGTGATCGATCTTGATCGGCTAATGGCTTACCGTGTTAGTCGTATAATGCTTATTTGCCTTTTAACTATCATCCCCAACAGAAGCGTTTGACATCTGTATTTTAGGCTTGAAGAGGTATAATCAACAATTCATGTTGCC
The DNA here is from genome assembly GCA_019722365.1 of Lithospermum erythrorhizon. Taxonomy (NCBI): domain Eukaryota; kingdom Viridiplantae; phylum Streptophyta; class Magnoliopsida; order Boraginales; family Boraginaceae; genus Lithospermum; species Lithospermum erythrorhizon. Next base: position 189,948 of record JADFUC010000662.1, on the reverse strand, counting down.
TGCTCTGAAAACATAGACTAACCTAAGGATTTTAACTTTTCAGCTGTCAGGGGATCTGATACATGTATATTATATGCAAATTTAAACATATAGATACGATAAACAAATATACTAGAATATAAAACTGACTTGATATTTACGATATTCTGATAGATACATCTTTTTGACTCCCAACAACCTAACGCATTTCTTGACAAATGCATCACAAGACACATGTTCATTTGCGTCTCAAATCATCTTTGCCGATTTAGTAAGTTTGACAGATTGGCCTCTGTTCTTCTTTACGTACTTTGATATCGCCTCTATTAGCGTATCTCAATTAGGTGATACTTTAAAGTACGTGCTTGGATTTATGATGTGCTCGGGGTTCTTTAGCTTGAGCTGTCGCCCCGATATCGTCATAGTAACTCGGCCCAGTCCCACCAATGCTAAATTTACTATACGAAGCTCGATCCTGAAATTTCTTAATCAACCTTTAGCGACTTGAATGACTGCGATGTACTCGGATGCATGGTAAGAATCGCAGTAGTACTACGCTTGGAACTCCTCGAATCTTTGCTCCGCGTTGAGACAAAATACATACCCGGGCGGGAGCGATAGTCGTCTGCATCGGTTTGAAAAGCTGGCGTCGGTGTACCCTGTCACTGCTAACTCATCATCTCCACCATATACCAAGAAAGCATCTTTGGTTCTTACCGGATACTTGAGATGCGCCAGCTCTGATCCGATTGGTTACCGCTTTAGATTAGCTTGGTATCTCTTGGTTATACTTCGGTCGTAAGACCGCATCAGTGCAGGTCATGCGTAAGCTCACATGATGGATCCTATCGCCCGAGGCGTAAAGTACATCCTTCATTTTGTTCATCTTAGCACTAGTAGTGGGACTCTTGTCTTTCCTACTTGAGTTATTTCATCTCGTAGGGAAGATTACACTTCTTTGAGGGATTCTTTCATGTTGAACCTGCGTTACGCACATTAGGTATCTGACCAAAGTCGATTAGCCTCTTGGCCCGATCTCGGTGGATCTTTATTCCAAGTATACATTGTGCTTAGCCTAAGTCCTTCATTGAGAATATTTACCTGGTAATCCTTGGCCAGTTAGAGTAACTCTACGTTGTTTCAGTGACAGTAATATGTCATCATTGTAAATACATCCCGATAAATGTAATGAAGTAGTTATAACCTCCTCTTGCGGATGTTCATTGGCCCACGTCGTAGTGTAGCAGTCCCCAATAAATCACTTGCCCTTTCATTGAGATCGATTGAAGGGGTGGTTAGTCATTTTGCCCAGGCAAGATTCACACTTATCGTATGATTAAGCGTGAAACGCTTGAGTATCCGCGGAGTGGAGTTTCTTGATTCGGGTTCGTTAATATGACCCCGATCTGCTGATGCCATGGGCGTAATGCGGTTTTAAGTCATTAAGATTATTCGTTTTAAGTTTATGTTATATGACTAAATCACGTGTCTAAAGCGAATGAGCCATTTGAAGGGAAGCGGTACCAAATACTACCCCACGTTCACAGTGATCCTAAATTCATCGGGATCTGTGAAAATGAAAAACCATGTCGTTGTTCAAAGCGAAACAAAAATAATATTCACGGAAATTGCGGGTACATAGTAAACCGGAGACAAGTTCAAAACAAGGCCCGTGGGCAAATTTAAGCGATGGATCTGCTGCGAGGCAGCGACGCCGTCTTAGTTCCCCATGGCGTGGAATAAGAATTTCCACTTTTTTCGAGTCTTATAACGGCAGGTTCTGCGTTATATGACAAATATGAGAACGCGACGATTAATGCAGCACCCAGAGTAGAATTAGAAGTTGTAAAACTTCCCATTAACATACGTACTGTGAAATTTGAGGTGGTGGAGTGAGACCATTCTTCACATCATTTGTGAACTTCACTGGTCGACTTCCCGGTGACCTAGGTTCCCTTGATAATGACATTTGTCGTCCACTTTTAGTGTTCCACGTCCGGCAACTTTGGGATTCCTCGAACCACTTGGCTTTTTCTTTGGTAAACTTCTTTCTTAACTTCTTGAATTTCTTCTTGTTTGGACACAGCTTGAAGGAATAAGTTTAGTCTTACCCAATTAGATGCCGGCGTTATTGGTGTCTTATGCGGTTAGTTTTAGAATAACTTCAGGCTTGTGCATGTGTGAAGTTCATGACAAGCGAAGAATTTGTTTACAGGCTTCACGATGAGATCCTGGTAGTTCTTGAGAGACCTTTGGTTCCCGGGCGTTGAGTCGATCGGCCCGAGCCAATCATTTTAATGATATGAGAACTGCGGCACATCCGTTCCCAACTGCTATCACGAGAGCACGAGACCGTGTCGTATCTCTCGTTTACAGCTTCCCCTTTAGAATAATTCTCAAGTTTATATACCGACTTTTGCATCTCAAACAAACGGTTGGCAGCCGATTAAACGAAATTACTTGGAATGATCATAAAGCCAGCGTTAGTAAATCAACAACATGATCCATTGTCATATTAAAATTGCAAAAGCGTAACACTGCCGTCGCGGTGTGCCCGTAATGCAGAGATTAACTTTAAAATTGGCTTGTCTTGCTTAAATTTTAAAGAATTGGTGAGGTGTATTACTTTTCTTTATTTTACCATGCGGTTGTAGCACATAATCAAGCATATGTACAACATGAAAAAATAAAACAAGTAATGCACATTCAAGGCGTATGATATGACCTAGGCTACATTACGTTTTCAAAACTTGAAAACTAACATTTGGCCACAATACAATTCTTTGTCTTACGGAATGCCAGCTACATCTTGAATTACAATTAATCTGGCTAATCAAAGCTTAGGCATGCGAAACTTTGTGGGAGAAACAAGAAAATAAAATAAAAATAAAATAATATAACTTCAGCAGGTCATATCACAGCAATCTGATGCATTAGGCAGGAAAAACATGGAGTCGTATAAATACACCTCCATTCCGTTTCATATGATATATGTGAGCAAAAAATAATAAAACAAATAAATAAATTTAATGTCATATATTAAATGAAATGAAAATAATTGTGTTCATAATTGACTAATTAATTACCATTATATTTATAATTAATTATCGATTAATGTAAATTTTAAATTTAAATATATTCCTTGGCATGATTCTTTGATAATTATTATAATAATTACGACCTCTTAAATTATGGAATAATTACTTACAAGTAATTAACTCCAAAATTTAAAATTTAAAAGATATCTTAATGTTTTCAAAAATTATCAATTAATGACAAAAATATAATGACAAATTTAATGCCGTTTAAAAATATATATTCGATAAATGCTGTGATAAAATTTAAGATTTAACATTTAAAACGAAATTAATAATTACCAATAATTTTAAAATAAAAAATAATAACATAAAAAATCATTTAGGGTTTTCTAAAGCGGACGACGAACTGTGACCAAAGCGCGACCTCCGTGCCTGTGACAACGCTTGGCCGGTGCCATAGTGATGAAACTGCGATCACGGCCAGGAGCGATGCAATTCGGCGCCCGGGCAGCGGGAGGTGGGTTGCGCAAGTTCGGCGACCGATTTTTGGTAATTCATTTGATTTCGGTTTTTCAGTTAATTGCAACAATTTGGAGGCTCTAAAAAATTCAAAAAATTAAGGATTTTAGTTGAACATCAAAAATATCATTATTGAACCGTCAGTGGAATTTTATAAAAAACACTTCTATTTTTTCGATTAAACCCAAAAACAATCCATAAGAGATTCAACGAATATTTTTGGAGTACTTAAAAAATTAAAACAGTGCGGAAAAAATATGAAATCAACCTCGAAAAGTCGAGTTTAACTTAACAAGAGTCGATTAAAAATACTAGCAGTCATTTGTCGAATAACATCCAAGTTATTCATCGATCTCAATTGCTTAATTGATTAAACTTGCAAGTTTAACCAATTTATGTTCATCAAACATATATTTACAAAATATATAAATATTGAGAAATACGGTTCTCGATATACAAGTCTCGTTTAATTTAAATTCATGAAGAAACATTAGAATATCGTTATATGTGTGTGACATACAGGCTCGGATAATAGTAAAAGTTGTATAATAATAATAATTGACCGGAGTTACTATTATTATAACGATTAATAGTGAATAGCAATAAGCTGTAACCTTAAATTATCATGAGAACCAGCACAGTAATACTGCAATTACTAAAGGGTGGGCACTGAATTACGTGTCTGTTTAACTTGAGCCGGTAAATGAATTGATACAATTGTCGGAGCGGGCACAATAAAGGAATCAATTCATTTGATTTCCAACGGGTTCACCAATCAATCACGCCTCTGCCGCGCCAACTTAAAACTGATAAATTCATCTTCATGGTGGAGGTATTAGAATCTAGTATGAATTTATTAGTGATAAACACTAATTCATACATCTTAGATCCTCAAATTAATGTATATTAATCTAAATATAAAAATATAAATGTATGAATAAAAGAATTCTTACATTACCTTGAGCCGAAAGCGAACCCAAATCCTCACTTGTCGACCTCGAGTGAAAGCCCGCTAGTCTCTCCAAAGTTAGATTCCAGCCTTAAATGATATTCCTCAGATTATGCCTTTGAGAGCGTGCGAGTACTTGAACTTGCTAGAGTTTGAAGATGAAATGAGGTGGAAGAGAAAACTCTTCCAGTCCTGTAAGGAGAAGCGGCTTTACAGAGGGGAGGTTGAGTTTTTTATGATTATGATAAAAAAAACCTAATCCCCTGCTTTAAATACGAGTCTCGGAATTCGCTCGTTAAACCGTCGTTAAGAAATCAGGTTTAAATCGTTAACTTAATTGAAACGGTGATATTAGCCACAATTAATATTGAGTTGCTAGTGAGTTGTTCTATTTTAATTAACTTAATAAGTCAATTAAAAATACTAATGAAATCGCTGTCGAATAACTTATCCAAGTTATTCATCAATTTCAATTAGCAATTGATTAAACTCAATTAAGTGATGATCTAGCGATCATTTCGTAACCCACTTAAGAATTATCTTAGTAATTGTATATCAAGTTTAATTAACTATCAAGTTATTATAACGATTAATGATTAAGATCTGTCCTTCGTAACCCACCAAATTATCATGAGAACCAGCGCTGTATACAATTACTAAAAGGTGAACTACAGAGATTACAGTGTCTCGTTGCTTGGCAGGTAAATGAATTGATACACAATTGTCTTAACGGGCACAATAAAGGGAATAATTCTCATTGATTTCCAAGAGACATCTTCATACAAGTTTTTTAGTAGGCTTTCCAAGATATAGAAATTTGCCGCCCCGTGGTAAGGACATAACCGCTAGTAAAAGCGATTAAATCGTGCAAAGTAATTTTGCATTACAATATCCTTCTAGAGCGATATGAAAGCTGCAAAAGTGCATCGAGATGTCCACTCCAAGTATTTAAGCAAATGATGAAGTACATTCCAATGACTACTACTAGGATTATTTGTATAACGTCTCGTCATTAATTGCGTAGGCAGTAATAAATTAAGTATTTTCGCGAGGAACATCGCGCTACCAATAATTTTAAGCATAATCGATTTGAAAGCAGCTTTCGGCAAATTTTTTGTCAAGTGTAGACTAGGATCATAAGGAGTCACTGCTTGGTATGACATGAAAAATTAAATTTCTTGATACCTTTTGACATGTGGGGAGGCGGCAAGAATGCCACCGAGTTTCTTTATCAACTACAATTCCTAGGATAACTTGTCTAATACCATAAGTCTTTCGTCTCAATTGTGATGGCCGAGTTCTTTAGTTTATTTACAACATCCAAGAGTATTCCCCGAGGTAACATATAAATGACATATGAGTAAATAATCACCTGATTAGATAAATGTCACCTTAGAATACATAAAGAGAGTCGAGTTGTTAACGATGTAACCGTTACTCACAAATTTACCGTACCATTGTTTAGGGAGCTTGTTTTAGACCATAAAGTGATTTCTTAGTCTATAGCGCCTTATTCTTGACCTTGAACAACAAACCTCGGGTTGAGGAGACATATAAAATCTCTTCCTCACAAAATTAAATCGTTCAAGAATGTAGTTTTGAGATCATGAGGGAGCCTTCTTAGATCGTCGATAAGCAATTTAAGCGATTAAAGGCTACAGTAGTGGCGATCTGTCTTGGAGAATAAGTGTCAAAATGTCGATGTCTTTCTTTTGTGTGAAGCCCTCTGACAAGTCTCGCTTAAACCTTTTATTGTATCATTAGTCTGTCATTTCTTAATGATCCATTTCTTCTTAATAGACTTCTGGCTTTAGGCGGATAATTAATTTCCAAGTTTGATTTGACACAACAGAGTCTAGTCCATTCTTAATAGCCTACATCCAAAAATTAGCATCAATTGACTTAATTATTTCATTATAAGTCTTTGAATCCTATTCTATTATGTGAGTCGAAACGATCTTATCACTAATAAGATCATAAGATTCAATTTCTGAAAGAAAGTTTGAAATAAAATCATCTCCGAAAGATTTCTCAATTCTAGCTCTCTTACTCTTTCGAGGTTCAACAACTTGATTGATAGAAGTAGAGCAACTAGCATGCCCGGGAGTATCAATAGATTCAACGTGTGCATTAGGTACAATGGGAAGATTGGTAATATCCTTATCCAGAGGAAATACATGTTCGAAGAATTCGGCGACTCTAGCCTTAGAAATAAATCGATCCGACAATGACATAAACCTATATGCAGCACTATTGCAGGGATATCCAGTGAATACCGCAATCATAGGTGCTTAGGTCACGTGTTTGTCTTAGGGTCGGTAAGCCTCACTTGGTAGAAATGCGCCCTTTCGCAAAACTCAAGTTTGGAGGATAAACCACTTCCGAACTTTCATAGAAGTCTTATCTAATTTCTTATGAAATTTTCGGTTAAAAATATGACATGCGAAAGGGCTGCTTTTAGCGTTCATCGGGAAGGCTGAACTTAAACATAGCGTCGTTATATTTTCAAAGTTTGATTCTTTCATTGATTATCCCATTTTGTTGAGGTAAGTAAGGAGAACTAGTTTCATGGATAATTCCATTCTTCTCACAAAAGTCTACTAATGAATCGGTTACTCCTTTCGATCGAACTAAGTCTTTTGACTTTCATATCAAGTTGATTTTCAACCTCATTCTTAAACTTGATAAACATCTCTTCTGCCTCATTTTTACTCCTGAGTAGTGAGTAGATATACTCTAGTATACTTTGAACAATAAATCGATAAAGACAATAATATTTACCTCTCCTAGGATTCTTAAAATCAGCTTGGTCAGTATGAATTAAGTCAAGTAGATTAGATTGTCTCAAAGTTACGGTTTGTAGTTTCTTTGTAAATTTGGCCTACACACAATTGGACATTTAGAAAGAATCGGGTTAATAGATAATGCGGGAATTATGGACAAATTTCTAAGTCTTTTAATTGACGACATTAACATATCTAATCTACCGTGCGAACATCCAAGATTCGATTAATATAAGCGAAGACTCGACAATATAAGTAGAAGTAGAACCCTTCTTATTAATAAAAGAGTCAAAATTCAAAAGAAACAGACCACCACTAAGATACCCATTTCCTACGAATTCTCCACTACGAGAAAGTACAACTTTGTCAGCCTCGAATACGAGCTTCAGACCAGCTTTGTTCAGTAAGGCACCAGAGACTAGGTTACGACGCAGAGTAGGAACATACAGAACATTGCTAAGAGCAATGGTCTTTCCAGAGATGAGCTTGAGAGACACCTTCCCTTTACCCGTAATACCAGCAGTGGTAGAGTTACCACGTATAAACCTTGATCTCCCTTCGGCAAACCTCTTCCAAAGTCTTGAAACATCTCCTTGTTGGTACAAAGTTGCTTGGAAGTGCCCGTGTCAAGCACCCAATCATTAGTATTGGCAACAAGATTTGCTTCAATCACTACAACAACAATGATATCATCTGATTCAGCAAGGTGGGCTTGAGGAGTCTTTTTGGCCAGAACTGTTTCGAGTCGGGAGTTGCGTTGATAGATGCTGTGTCCTTTGTTTCCCATAGCATGCTTACCGCCTTGGATGTTCTAAATCTTAGAATCACAGTTTAGGAACTTGTTTTGATTCGGCTTCTTAATTTGCCGGTGTTGTTGTTTCATTAGCACTTGCCACTTGAACCTGTTGACATAGAAGAGACAACTTATGACGAATTAGCATTAGTAGAACTATCACGATTGTCGTACTGTCAGAGCTTATCTTTTAGCCAATTTGCTTCCTCGGTTCTCATATGACTGATCAGCTCCTGAAGAGGCATATCTCTTTTCTTATGCTTGAGATGATTTACCTTCACTTCGGGATGGGAAATTTCTCAGTAGAACATTAGCCGGGGAAGATATCGTCGACTTCGTCCACTTCATTTGTAACATCGGTGCACGCCTGTTCTCGAAGACATGAACATGCATATAGTTGATTTGTCATCGACCATGTTGAAACCAACCATTTTCCCACAACATATTTACTTCTTACCCATCCTCGACCCATTATTTCTTTCTAAAGGCTTCCCCGAGATAACACTTAGCGGATTTGTGTATCATGAATAGATCGAGCAATTATCAACCATATGATTCGAGAATATGATATCTAGAGTTTATTGTCCTTCTCATATTTGACAACTTATCGTCCTCATTACTTTTTGCAACAAGCGATGTCGGAGGAGTTTCTTCGTGAGAACCCGTGAAGAGGGCAATTCGATCATTAAACGATACATAGTAGATTTGTTGATTTGCTTAAAGAATATTAAGACCTTTTGGGACCACCTCTTATAATTATTACCATCTAAAGGCTCTAACCCAGGCAGTCGGGCGAGAACGCTAATACCTTTAAGCGACATTGTTATTCACTAAACAAAGCTTTCAAATTGTGAGAAATAATAAATTGAAAGTGATAACAATAAATGAAATAAATTGAACTCAAAAACTTATCGGTTTAATGCTACACCGTAGTGTAAGAAGACCACTGCCTTGAAAGCTTTATCGACATGACCTCGGTGGTAAATCGTACTGGATTAGGCTCCCCGAGGTTAACGACAGCCGTCTGACACGTCCACTCGTGATGCGACTGGAACTTTCGCCGCGGTTCTTTACCCAGAAAATAGAAGTGAACGTTTGATTTTTTTTGGAAATGTAGAGAGCTTTACTGTTGCGGTTTTGCTTTGTAATTCGAGCGTGAATGGAAGAAAAAATAATCTGTTATGATTTATAGAATAAAACTATAACTGATATAGTTATTGGGAGAGAAAAAGGGGGAAGACAGGAAAGGTGGCGCTTAACTCGGACAAAGTCGTTATAACCTTTTGACTTCAGTAAAAAACAAACAAGTCCGAAAGCTCCACCCAAACCCGAACCCAGCCCGGCTAAGATGGGACGGATGGCGTGCGAGGACTTGTAGTGAATACCTCATAAAAACCTTGAATCAATTTGAAATAGGAATGAGGGGAAGGTTAATAAATGATCCCCGTTCCTGATCCGTGGGAGAAGTGACTAAAGGAAGTTTGGCATTCGAGCCTTTCTTCCAACAACTTGCACCAAATTTTAATTATTAATTCCTCATGTAAATGGTAAGTAATACAAATCTCAGCATTCTTTTTTAAAATGACATGAGTGTCAGTTAGGGATGTGCACAAAATCCGAAAATCGGCCCGAATTGACTCAAACTGAACAAAAAATAATCGAAATTTTTAGAACCGATCGGAACCGAACCGATTTAGGTTAGTGAAGAAGAACCGAACCGATTTGGAGTTCGGCCTTTGGAAATAACCGAACCAAGCGAGCCCAGAACCGATTTCTAAATTTTATGTAGATTTCTCAATTTTCATATATTATTCTTTTCAATATCTTGTAGTATTTGCATGTGCACATTTTAATAAGGTGAATTTAGATTTAACTTTGTTCATTATAATGGAATAAGATATACAAATCCTTACAAAACTAATAATCTATAGGTCTTACTAAGATATGTAAATTGGTATTGTGTATTGAATGTGTATGTAAGCGTATAAGTAATCTTAAAAAGAGTTTATTGAAATTACGTGGATTAGATTTAGTCTTTAGGACTTAATTTTGAGTTCAAGATAGACTAGAAATTGTCTCAAAAGCGAAGCAATCAAAGCCAGAACCGATGAAATCGTCGGAACCGAACCAAAGAAGAGCCAAGCCGAAATAAATTCGGTTCTAGTTTTAAACTTAAACGAACGAACCGAGGCCCGATCCGTCTTGTCCGCCCATAAAACAAGCTAATCATATTTGTATTATATATATATTTTAAGTCCTCATGTAAATATGTAATTGAACGAGTATTGAGAAATATCAAATGTCACCGATTCAACATTCATTAGTTGATGAACTTGGTTACCGGCCATAATTGTTCATCAAGTTTTGATGAACCTCGAAAAGATTCTGAAATATTCCTTAACAACCAAGAGAATGTGTATAATTTTTTCGCTACTAGAATATATATTGCTATTATAGTATTTTACGGAGTAATTATTGAAGATTTCCAACAAACTAATAATCTCTCATATGTTTAATTTCATGATTGATAGAATTGGAACTAAACACTGTGCTAAAGTTTATAAAAATAAAACAAAAATAACTCATATAGATCGAGTAAATGAAGGCGAACAAGAATATCGAATTGATCTAGCGATTAGGAAATCTTTTCATTGATTCAGAGATGCATGATTCAATTCTTTTTTTTATATATATATATATTTTTTACTTTTTTTGATTAACATCCTTTATTAAAATAAAAATTCGGAGATACAAATCATTCGAATGGAGTTCTCGGGCCCCCAAGCGTGATACATGGGATAAGCTACGGTGTTGAAATTAATCATCAAAATCCAGATAGATATGAAGTCGAGCGCGGGCGAGTCAAGTGGGCGAAACCGTACTCGAAGTCCGATCAATTCGATTGATCATGAGCAAACATGCAAGTCGAAGCCGGTCGAGTCATGAGCGAAGTGTCTTGGCGAGTAATTAAATGGCCAAAGCCGGCCCAGAGTCGGCTTAGATTGAAAGAGGCCAGCCAAAAGGGTCTTGAAGCCAAAGGGGTGCCGTCAAAGCGAAGCGCGGCGGATTGCGCTTCCGCCCCTTTCGTTTCCAAGCGGTTCCACTACCAACCGTTCGAATCCAACGTTCGCTCCGACCGTTGGCGCTTCCCGTGATTCGCCAACCACGGGCAACCACCCAGAACCGCCTTGCTGACCTTGGGCGCTACCACGAATTCCCTTAGGAAAACCGCTGAACAAGGACGATCATCAAGCAAAACATGGGGAAATCATCAAACAACAACAAAAACTTGAAGAATCATGAAGATTCAAACAAGCCAAGTCATTAATCATCAAATCAAACTTCAAGAACATCAAATTCACACAAACTCGGCCCCATCAAGACCAAATGGAATTGCAAAACAGTAGCTTGAACATGAAGAGCGATGAGGATCAATGAATTGAAGCACCCGATGAACAACGAGCAACCCCAAAACTCCGGCCGTCGCGGGAAACTTCCGCCGCCCTTCGAATCATTCGCGTAATAGTCCAATTTCGAATAAAGCGAAGGCGAGAGATGAAAATGAGGAAAGCAGACACCAGGAAAAGCAAAAGGGGTTCAAGAAGCAACCATCGACCATCAAATCATTAGGGGGCGTGGAAGATGAAGCACGGCAAGCGCGAGCAACCTTGATGGCGTAGAAGATTCCAAACACCCAGCGTAAACCTCGTGGGTTTTGGTGCCAAAAAATGCTCCGTCATTGATTCAAAGAGAAAGCAATGAAAGGAGAAGATCGAGCAAAGTTGATCATATAAGATGTTAGAGAATAAAGTCGAGATGTAGAGGAGAAGGGATTGAAGGGCGCGAAAAGATGAGAGCTTTTCCTTGGAAGAATTACTCTCAATACACGATATTTTCTGTACATGATTCAATTCTCATCATATTAGGGGTCGGTGACTAAAAAAAGGATAAGTGGAAGACTCGTTACTCATTGATTTGAGAGGGTGAAAAAAAAATGATGAAACAAGCCCCTTTTAGTAAGAAACACATTTTCTAGACATTAAATATTCATAAAATATTTTTTCTTCTTTATTTTGAATATTGTATGAGAATTTGGTGTTTTTTTAATGTTTAATACTCTTATAAATGAGGGTATGCAAGTAAAAGGATAATATTTGTTAATTATTGTGTTAAAGTTTAGAACGACGAGTAAGAAAACGAAAGGAGTAACCATGACAAATTAAACCGGGCCGGTATTGACCAATTTTTTACGAAATAGATAGGTTTATCATATTCCCAGATAATCTTATTAATAATTAATCCCTTGATGTAACATCCCTGGAAAAACCTCAAAAATATCTTTTAAATAAAGATTACAGAGGCTACCAACAAAGTAGAACAGTCGAAATAAATCATTGATGACCACTTTATCTTTCCTTTTTTCAAATTTGGCTTTTCATTTCATAAATTTTCAGAATCCAAATACCATCAACTCAAGTCATTTATGCTTTTTAGTTAATGATCATCCACTACACTCTATATATCTCATGGTTATTGACTTATTGGTAAATTCAAACAAGCCTAAATAAGCCAAAATAGTAATAAGAAAGTGGATTCAAATAATAAGATAATTTCAAGTGAATTATGATATTTGAAATCCGAAGTTTGACTATAAGTTAATATTCTATTTATCTCCTTACATGATGGTCACATCAATATTTTCAAGTTCCTCGAAGGTACAAGAATGTGAAAAAACAAAAAACGAACGAATAAAAAGGATCGAACAACTTAACCCCATGCTTCCCATCTCCGTCTCGCCCAACCCTTGATATCAATCAACTACCCTTTAATGGAGATTAAATTATCATTTGTGGATAATGTTGTTTTTTGTAATAGTGATTATTTTAATTTTTGTCTTCTAAAAATATTAATAATCCCTCCCTAATCATTTTTAATTGAATAATCCCTCCAAATTATCACTTGTGATGGCTTTGTGTATATTTAATAAGGTATATCTTGTCTTACTCGATTCATTTTTAATTAGTTTTTCGCATGCTCGAGATAAATATTTAATTTTGAATTACTCTTTAATTATATTATTAAAAAATTAATATTATGAAGGTATTTAAAAAAAAAGAATTCAATGATATAACTTTTACTCAGTATATTTTTATGAATAATTAATAATTGTTGTTTAAAGTTTAATTTTAAAAGTCAAACGAAAATTAAAGTGGATTGAAGATAGTACTCCCTCCATAAAAATATTGAAGCGTTTGACTTCGCGTCGTGAATCACATTTAAAAAATTAAATATTTACAATTACACGGCGTGAAAATTATAAAAGTTGATATTTAGAAAATATATATTGAAAGCGAATCTAACAAGATACCATTATAGTATATTTAAGCTAGCATGTTGTGAAATTACGTAGTCGAATTTTTTAAAATTTGACTCAAAAAAACCAAATGGGATAATTTATGGGACAATTTTTTTGGGATGGAGTAAGTATTAAAAAACACACTGAACACAGTAGAAAAAAGTGGAAAGTACTGTTTCCCCCAAAGTTATTTGTCTCTATCTGAGAGTACTTAAAAATGATTATGGTCATGATGCTGACTACTTTTCAACCTTTGAGAATTAAGACAAATGTTCCCTTCTAATTCATCAAATTAATACTTCAAAAGTTTGATAATATATATATATATATATATATATATATATATATATATTGAATGAGCTTTTTAAGTGAATTTTGATTTTGGTTCAAACCCAATAAACAATTAATCCAAAATACCATAAAAATCCAATCTTTTTTGCATTTCTTGATTTTTTCTTCTCAATGGCAATAATGGGTTCTTCTGAATTATATAAGGTACAATTTCTACTGTTTTTTTTTTGAATTTTCTTTCTTGATTTTATGCTGTACCCTTAATTATAAGCCTTTGACTAAGCAGAATTTACTAGTGATGTTGGTTGCTTTTTTTATGACCCAAAAAAGTATTTAGGAGTTTTTTTATGAAACCTTTGCTTTTATTATTTGTTTGCTTTGCTAAAATGCAGTTTGAACAATTCTTTACTCAAGATGTTACTTAAACTCAAAGCTTTTTTAGTTCCATATTCAGGAAAAAAGCAAACTTGTATAGGGTAGTTTAAAGATTTGATTTTTCTGTTTGGAGTAATTAAATGAAGTGAAGTATGAGACTTTTAAGTTAGTTTTACTAAAAATGTGAATAGAACACAAGATAGAGTAGGTTCTTGATGAAAGAATTACATCACACCTGGCTGATTTCATGCCTTTCTTGTGATATTGACTTCACTTTTTCCTTAATTTTCCCTTTATATTTGGCCTTCTATTTTCATCTCCTTACTATTTTTCATTGAATTTTATTGTTTGAATCAATTCTTTACGATGCAGAGAGTACTAGAGAATATGGCTCATCAGTTCTATTTGTGATTGATAAAGAATCTGGTGAGCAAACTTATTGCCTGATTGACTACTCATTCTTTTCGCTTAATTGTTTTGAATGTTTATTAAAATGGAACAAGTTGTTTCTGAGCAGAAATGTTTCTGTGGCAATCAGTTTTGATAACAATTTGTCGATATTATTGCATATCTAGAAACTATTGACCATTTTCAGAACTGCAATTGATTTATCTTTTCGACTAATAGGTTTCATGTTACGTCAATTTGAGCTTGCTCGATCTCTGGTCCAATTGTTTTTTGTTTGATAACTTGCTGAACTGAAAAACACCTACTTTCGTGTTGTTTATCTCTATCCTTCTGCTAGGTTTCATTATCTATCATTAAAGGCTTTCAAGAATATGGGGTGCCTGGTATCGACTCCTGCAGATACGGTTGGAAGCAGGAGAAGGCCAGGAAACATTGGAGAAGTTTCTGTATTCGTACCCGGTTTGCGGATTCCTAATCCCGTTGATTTTCCCGAGTCACTCGGTGACCATCTACCAAAAAGTCTATTGGAACGGCTTTCAGCCTATAGAACAAGAATAGTTGTAATGGCTGCCCAAGAAGCTCCAACAATTACAAGAACAAGAAGAAAGTCTGCTACTCAACATGGTTAGTTGATAGAACATGAGGATCAAACTTATGTTGTTGCTGAATCAAGCTCATTTTTTATGCTTTTCCCCCTTCCCCTGCAGGAGGTTCTACCCTGGCTGATCTTCTTCAGGCGCTTGAGGATTATTTGCCAGTTGTCCTCGGGCTTGTTAAAGATGGTAAACCATATGGAATTCACAATGCAATCTGTGGATGCAAGTATGTAACTTCATGTTTTGCAAGTTCTGAATCTTAGTTTCAATTATCCAGGGTCCCCGCTACAACACAAAGTGCGATTTGTTTGGGTCAATCAAGAGGATGAGGAGGAGGTTTGCATTTGAAGAATCATTTTCTTTGTTGTGTGGTCATGCATGATATGCACTTTGACTTCGGAGATTTTCCTTTACTAACTTCCCGATCTTTTTCAGGAGACTGCAATGTTTAGTGCTTGGTATGAAGTTCTGTCAGTTCTACACTTGATGGCAACTCTGGCGTTATCTCAAGCTAACCTAGTCCTTCTTCCAAGAACATCCTCTGATGGTCATCAGCCAAAGGTGTCCGAAGGTGGGCACTTACTTTTTCCGATAATATATATGAATAATATGATAGTTTAGTGTAGGAGCATTGTTTCATCACTTCGATTTATTCTGTATCTCAAAATAGTTTGGTATAGGATCATTTAAAGTATATGCATGACCATAAGTTGTCCTTTTTTAATAGATTAAAGGGTTTGCATTTTTGTGTTTGCAACACTATAGCACGTCTGTGTATCCTGCACTAATCAAGCCCTAGATGTTAAGAAATAATGTCTTCAGATTATTGTGTTCGTATTAAACATTAAAATTACGTACAAACAAGCTCATGTATCTGGAACCTCTGATTTGTAATGCAACAGATGAATTTGAAACTAGTTTTGATTCATTTGCATCCTGAAAATCTACCAAGTAGGTGTCTTGCCAATCCAAAGTAAAATTGAAAAAAAGATTTTTAATAGAATTTTCGTTTCTGTGTGTGGGTAGTTCACTTATAAGAAAACATTTTGTGTGACATACGATCTTAAGGAGGGAGCTTGGTTAGGTTACAGGCGCTTTTTTATTGATAATTTATCACACTAGACGGTCTTAGGAATCAGCTTTTTGCAGAAATATCATAAACAGATGAGTAATCGAGTATTTTAATAACTGGAAGAAATAACAGTTCATGTATACTGAGTCATTTGGCATTTAGAGAATCCTCTGCTGCTATATTAATTTAGAAGAATTTGAAAAGAATGACAAGCATAGTTGTTTGGTGTTTGTCACTCACTCTTAACTCTTGAGAATGTGAATTGTGAGTCATTTTTGGGTAAGCTGACTCATTTTTGTCTGTTTAAGAAAGGGATCTTGGATGTGATTTCATTATTGCATAAGCTGTCTTATTCTTTGCATAGTAACTTTAGCACATCGAGCATGAAATGTTTATGGTTTCATCAGAACTTTCACATCAGATCTCCACGTATTGGTAACTTTAGCTAATACTTTGTAAACTTTGCATCCAAAAAATTTCACCTACATCACTACATGCATATAACTGATCACATTTTAATAAACCTGTCATCGTCATTTGAGAACATGCATATTGTCTTATGTGGTCATCTGTATTCTTAGATTTATGTGTTAACTTCTACATATTGGAATTCTCTCTAAGACCTAGAGAAACCAGTTTATTTTTCCTTATTGTTTTTGAAGAGCGCCTCAATCGTGTTTATGTGTGCTTCATATGGATTTGAGCTGTACTCTTATCAATCTTATGCGAATTTGTACACAGAGAGCAGGAAGTCATCTATCGATCTTTTTTTGAAGGCTGCTGGATACCTTGACTGTGCAGTGAGGAACATTCTTCCCCAGTTCCCTGCAGAACTCAGGTTAGCACATCAAGGAATATAGTTACAGGTTGACTTGTGCAGTTGTATGTATCATTTGTGATCACGTCTGAAGCTTTATTGTTTACTGCGTTGGCTATTATTTTGTCTATATGTGTTTTATCAGGAGAGTTCTTCCTGTAGATCTTGCAGAAGGAAATCTAAGAGCACTCTGCCTCCAGGCACTGGGGCAGGTACGTAAGTAGGTCTAGGCACAATCGACTAAAAGTAATTATTTTGTTGCACCTTTACTCCCTTGATTTCAGTTCAGGTGGCTTCTCATCAAACTTATTTAACCGACTCAATGAATTAGCTGTAGCTCGTATGATCTAAACTAGTGTAGGGGACGAGTGATCTGCATTTTGAGCTGTAAAACTAATTTCGGTAATAAGGCAACTAAGTAAGACAAGTCGATATAGAATTGAAGCTACCTCAATGAAAGAACAAATATAAGTGATTCTCATCAGCAGTCTTACAACCTGAATTGTTCTTCTAATTTATCTGTTAGAACTCAGTCTGACCATACTGTTCAGAATTGAAATATTTAGAATACAATATCTAGCTTACCATTTGAACCACCTTCCAAAGGAAAGAATTGAAAGTATTTATATAAAACAGTTATGATTATCCATCGGTATAACTATTATAAATATGATCAGGCGGTAGACATTCAACTTGGACTTGCAATAGATAGTTCAAAAGCCACATTGGCAGTGAAAAGAAGACTTGCATGTGAAATGGTAAAATGCTGGCAACAGGTACTATACGATGACCTTTTTTATGCTTCACCAAATCTGTGTTCTATATCATGTTATAGACCTTTTTTCTCTGTATTATAACCATGCTCATGTCTAACGAGATCGAGTCGTGTAAAATGATGTTTCAGCCTACTTATTTTTTGTTTCTAATTTTCACTGTTATCTTTGCACCCAAACTACAACTCTATGAACCCTCTTTCTTTTTCTTTTATCATTTTTCATTCTCTTGGTTTGAAGAATGATCTCTTTGTCTATGTATGATTTGTTCCAAATTCAATGTAATTCAAGGCACAAGATAACATCATGAATCTTCCTTTAACAAATGGATGGGGAGACAAACATAAGCTGTTCATCAAATGGAAGTACATTGAAGCCAAGGTAACTCATTATAATGTTTTGCTCGCTTCATGTTGCTTCTAATTTTTTATATTTGAACATGATAAACTACTGCTAGACCTGTCATTTACGAGTAATTAATCCAGAAAATAAGCATTCAATTTACAGCAATGATACATCAGAGTATTTTATTTTACATTGTTTACCAACATAATACTTCTATTTTACATTTAAATTGTACTCTTCCTGTTCATTATGATCCTTTATATGGAGGCTTTTACCTTCGTGTAGATGTAGCTCATCTCCAACTTCTTGGAATCTTACCATTTTATTCCTTTAAGAATCTCTCCATCCTTTCTTATACACTAAACCTAGTAACCCCCTCCCTCCTGGCAAGAATACTGAGGGTGTTTAAATGGCATTACCATCTTATGTCAAATATATGTGTGGTGAGATGGAAAATTGGACCTAAAATTGGCTTATCCTGCTGCTTAGCGATCAATAGAAAGTCGGTCAGAACTGGAATTTTCTATAACATAATAGCTTCTTAAATTAGTTGATGTGGATTATTTCCTATAAAAGAATATCATCTGCTGCAATTGGGTTCAGAAAAACTTGGTGAAAGATGTCATAATGCAGTTGGCTCTTAAATTTGCTGCAGTCTGATGGATGATACTAAATTGATAAGTTTACATGTATCTTGAAATCTTTCTGAAAACTCACACTTTCGCGGGTAAGGGGGGTCGGATTATCTGTGACACTACGCTTTGTGATGCTGAGGGGTGACTGTTTCCAAAATGAGCCAAGAGTGAAGTGAAACCCCTAACAATAGATAAAAAGTGTAGGTAGTGTAACGAGCATAGAGATATTGAAGTGAAATAAATCTGGTTTCTTCACCTTTTCTCCCATGTATTTCCTTGATAAATTGCTATAAATTTTGTGAGCTAAAACGTATCATATTTTCCAGGCTACAGCATACTATTATCACGGTTTGATCCTTGATGAAGGAAATACAGAAAAATCGCATTGCATGGCTGTGGCTGCTCTGCAAGCTGCAGATGAGTTTCTGAAAGAAAGTAAGAAGGCATGTGAAGCTTTCAGTGCAGCAGTTCCTATTTCTAGGTACTGACCCTTTGATGCCTGCATTTTATATTGTATAATTTATTTTCATCTTTATCAAATGAATGGATTGAATACAGATTAAGAGTTCATTTATTGAGATTTTGTCTCTCACAGAAATAAATTTTTGGGTACTTATACATATTAGGGCCGTCTTCGTCATAGTCGACATCATTTGTCTAATGCTTTGTTCATATTATTGGTTGAAGTAACGTAACATGACTGAGCATTTTTCATTTTTCTCTCTTTTATATATGTTGATGCAAGTAAAGGCTGTGATAGTCAACTATTAGATGATACAAAGTTATTGTGACTCTCTTTTACAGGGGTAAGATTGCATCTTGTTGACTCCACTTACCCCTTTTAGGCGTGGAAACTGCTTAGCATTGAAGCATGTTGATATTGATATATGTATCATGG
Organism: Lithospermum erythrorhizon; assembly: GCA_019722365.1. Lineage (NCBI taxonomy): Eukaryota > Viridiplantae > Streptophyta > Magnoliopsida > Boraginales > Boraginaceae > Lithospermum > Lithospermum erythrorhizon. Next base: position 170,321 of record JADFUC010000662.1, on the reverse strand, counting down.
TACACCACTATAGATTTCATAATAGGCATACTCAATGAGAACTTTACATGTACTATGGAGTCGAAAAAAAAATTATTCTATCACTCTTGGATATAATGAAATAAATCAAAATGGCTCGTTATACTACCTACAGTTCTTATCAATTATGAAATAGTAGATAGTGTTTGTAACCGCTCTTGGTGATTCGAATAGTGTACGTTATCAGTGGTGGTTCGTCTTATCGACCCTTTCCCTACCCTACTTAGATTAGAGTCTCTTCATAGGCATTGGGGAATGTCGTTGTTGTATATACACAATGAGAAAATGCAAGGTCGTTTTAGCTTCTCCCCAGTGCAGTATTTGTTTCAGGAGGTTTGACTTGCATGTACATGCTAGAATGAATGAACTGATAAACTTCAAATGTGCCCTTTTCCCTTTTATATTTGAATTTCATATAGTCCAGACTTTGCAACGGAACTTTACATTTGGGAACATCATTGCCTCAACTTTGCCTGACGCCTTTGAAAGTTCAGGTGGGGGATGAAGAAATTTCATAGACCTTATTCGTTTACAATCATATTTTATATCTGATTCCATTTTATTTTGGGACTAGTACATATGATATCAGAGTGATTCAGCTAATGTTGTTGCTTTTATATTCAACTAATTTCCATTCCGTTCACGCAGGAACCCACCTCTTTGGGGCACTATGAAGGTTCTTATGGAGAAGATCCCTAAGGATACTTCTAGCAAGGTGCGAATCAACAAGGACCTATATACTTACGAAAAGTAAGCGTTCATTCTGTTGGTTAACTTAGCGATGCTATTTCTCGTTAGAAGCTTTGACAAAAGGAAAAAAAGGATGCAGTAGCAGAATTAAATTATTCTGTTTACATATCTGTATTAGTTTGATATTGGCAATTATTAAAAGCTCGACATAAAACCATATGATGCAATGGCGAAAAATAAGTTGTCCTTTTTAGATATTCTAGTTAGTTTAAATATTGGCAATAAGACCTTGAAAATGATTTTTCCGAGATAGGGGTTTTCTCTTCTTTTCTTCCAGACTCCATTTGGTTGAACCATATATTGGCATCTTACAAAACAGGGAAGTTCAGTAACCTATATTCAATTGGTTTAAGCATTTCGCGCTTACGAGCAAAAATAGAGGTTTTCACCTTTGCTATAAAAACCTATGATGATTATATTGATTATATTAATTGATTGTAGGATTATGGAAACTGCACCTACGCTACCGGATTTTGCACTGGCCCTCAAACCCGACGATTATCAGCTTCCTGTTGTGGATCCCTCTTGGAATGATGAAGCCATAAACAAGGGTGCCAACAAACTCAAAGGGTAATAATGCAAGCTCAATCTGCTTGAAGAAACATCAATTCTTGCATACAAGGCTTGCTTATCCTGATGCCTCCAACATGTCAAGTGTCCATTTGCTATGCATATATCAAAGGTTCAGTTAGGATAGTTCATGAATTTATTTCCATACTGCTGTGTGTAATCTCATGAATGAATTGGAGATATTTCTTTGCTTAGTTTGCCAAATATTGTCTTTTTCATATTCTATTACAGCAAGTCTGCATTTTATAGCATTGTCTTATGTAATTGTTATTAAAAAAAATGTACCGATGAATTGTGAATATGTGGAAAGAAGTCTATAAGTTCATCACTCTTGGTTCAAAGGCATTTTGTGTTTATATATTTGTTTTTTATATAGATATTTCAGAGTTGATATTGATAAGTAGATGATTTTTGGTGGAAAAATCCGAATAGATTGCTCACTCGATTATATATCGTAGTTGTTATATACAGTTGCAAAATTGCGATACTTGAATGCTTGAGAATTTTGTAGCAATGTCTTACGTACTTTTAATATGAATTGTTCGAAACAATTAGATTTGTTCAATTGGATTATCTTGTTCAATGTCCGAAACAATCAGATTTGTTTTTACTGCACATTTTAGTTACAAATTGCTTGAGTAACTCGCTCGAAAATTGATTAAAAGATTCAAACACCATCTTCACTTAACTGCATACCTCAAGTAAATTATCTTGTTCAATAAACGAAATAATATGATGAAGAAAACACTTTAGTCGATAATGTATTTAGTGTCAAATTCTTCAAATCTTGTCTTAGAGTGGCTGGCTCGAATCAGTCGTTTAAAGCTTGTAATTAGTGGCAGCGTGGCAAAGGGAAAATAGTGGGGAATACAATACACATCAGAAAATAGTAGGAGTAACTTTTTAAGTTATAAAATGATTATTTTGCCCTTCATTATAATTTAAATCATTCTAAAATAGATGGCAAAATAGTACTTTCACTCTAAAAATCACTATTTTCATGGTGCAACAATCCATGAAAGGCGACCGTGCGTTGTGCTAGTTGGATTTTATTCCTAAAAACACGTATTATTTCATGCGTTCGCGGGACTTTGAGCATGTACCGTGTCAATACTACATAAAATATAGGGGCAAAAGTGTATTTTCAGTCTTAAAAAACACTATTCCATTGTCCCAAAATAAAACATATCAACATTCAAAGAAAAGGGGGGGTTCTTGAAATTCTTTATGTGAATGTACAAATTCAACCATATATAGAAAAGGGGGTTTAGTAATGGATTTGGATTTATGGATATCGAAGGTGAAAGAGTGTGACTACTTGTCCGAACACGAGCTTCAGCTCCTTTGCGAATATGTATTCTTTTATGCAAATGTTGTAGCATAATCATCAAGGACCATCTCTTCTACAACTTTTTATGCAATGCAAACTCCGGGACTTAGTCTCGACTTTGACCAAACAGCATGTTACTGCTTGTGCAATTATCTCGTCAGGTATTCGCTTGTGATTACGAATCTATAGGATTTCTCAAAATATATTTAGTCTTGGCATGCATGAAAAAGTGCAATAAATTTAAATTTAGTCTGGAATTGAATTATTTGTTGCATTGTTCTCTATGTTTGTTCTCAGGTTCTTTATCTTCTCGCTCTGCCGAAGCTCCGAAAACTCTGTTTTTCCTGTTGAACAATACACTGCCCTTTCAGAAATTTGACACACTAAGGGAATATCTAAATTTATATGTTGATGCTAAGTGGTACGCATTAATACACCCTGTTAGTAAATTGAAAATTGGGGGGGGGGTTATGTTCAGTGTAGTTTTGGTTGAGAAATTAGCGTTGTGGAGCTTAATTTCTGAATTTCTTGTAGTTTGGTGGTAATGTTACTTCTGCTCCATTGTTTGAGGCAGATAATGTCTTTAAGAGACTTTTGCTATTTACAATAATAGATGATGTTCTGTGTATATAGAATGACATCTATTTTCTTTTATGTTGCTTGTTAATTTTTACAATCACATGTATAATTCATATCTTTATGATAAACTTTTAGCAATGCCAAGTTTGCAATTTGTTATAGGTGAAAGAGATCTTGATCGAGGAGTCAAATGTGCAGCCTGTCAACAGTCCAGTTACAGTTTGTGGCGATATCCATGGCCAGTTTCATGACTTGATGAAGCTTTTCCAAACTGGTGGTCATGTGCCAGATTCAAATTACATATTTATGGCAAGTCAATTACTTTCTCCAAGCAAGTTTCTTGAGAATATTCTCGTCTTTTTTGGACATTTCAACATTATATAACTCAGTATCTCACTGAGAGTGTTTGTCTTGGCAGGGGGATTTCGTTGATCGTGGCTATAGTAGCTTAGAAGTCTTTACTATTTTACTTCTGCTCAAAGCAAGGTATGTATTAAATCACCAAAAGCTTTACTGTTTAGTGTTGCTTTTAAGTTGCATCAAAGGTTTTACTTGCATAATCCATTTAAAATTGTTTCCATAGATATGATAGTCCTTGAGAAAATATTGATTTCTTTGCTTTCATGTTTTGATGTCTCGTTGCCACAAAAGCATATAAATAACTGAAACGGAGGACCCTCCTTGCTCATCTGAAAAATGATGAATGTTATGTTTAATTTAATGGCAGTCGAAGGTTAGAAGGGGACTCAAGTAAACTGATTTCTATGAATGATATTTGAGGGGGAGTATATTGAAACAGAACTCTAAGAATCAAAATGGCTACAATACCTCATCTGTTCCATCTTTATGTCTCAATTCATTTTAAGATCTATAATAAAGATATTTGGTCATGGATTAATGACTATTTTTCCACTGGTAAGTAAATAGTGCTTCAATCGAATATCTCAGTAACTTGTCAGGTGGTTTATTATCGTTTGTCTATTTCTTGAGTTTGCTTGGCTTTTGGGGTTCAAGACTTAATCAGTGGCTTTTTTATTGGACCCGTATCTGGTATTTATTTCATATCAGCCTACACTGATGATGTTTGAACTCCGAGCTAGACTAATATTAACGTCTTTTTAATTTCTTTCACACTAGGTATCCTGCTAACATCACACTTCTGCGTGGGAATCATGAAAGTAGGCAACTTACTCAAGTAAGTGCTATTGTTGTACTTACAGATACAAATCATATGACAATTAATATTTTCCTGATGATTATTGATCTTCGTAGTCTGTTGGATGTAAAATGTTTGACTAACTTTTCTTCTGATGATGTTTTCTCATATTTATATATCTATCTACCACTCTTTCCTTTTGTTATAAGTGCATGGCTACTATCCTCACAATGATTGAATCCCTTTGTAATGAAATTGGAGACCACCTTTTTAATTATGCTTACAGTTATCAGTCTAATTTATTTTTACTTTTACTTTTTTTTTTTAACTGTTGTATGTTTACTCTCCGTATGTCTTTTTCTAATATTTCGATTGTACTTTTAATTATCACTTGTAGGTATATGGTTTCTATGATGAATGCCAGAGGAAGTATGGGAATGCTAATGCCTGGCGATACTGCACTGATGTGTTTGACTTCCTAACTATATCAGCAATTATTGATGGAACAGTAAGCATTGTCCACGTTCTCTCCAGGATATGCACTTTTGAATACTAGTGTGCCTAACTGCCGATCAGTACATGATTGCCATATACTGATCATAGCAGTTGTGTTATCTTTTTACTTTAATACCTCCTTATATATGTTTGCAGGTGTTGTGTGTACATGGTGGCCTTTCTCCTGATATAAGAACTATTGACCAGGTCATCTGTGGCACAAAACGTAAATTAGCACTGCACATCTAGTGAATTCTAGTCAGAGATAAATTACTTTAGAAACATAGTCAACCAATTTATGTGTTCATATCGGACTTTGATATCGATGCTCCATCATTTATTTAATGAAATTTTAGGACGAATATTATATTTAGTTAGTTCTTCAGCTTTTTCCTAAGAACGATTGTCATTTGAAATTGTGCATTTTTTTGCTAAAAAGTGTTGCAATTTCTATGCAACTAACATTATCGTATACCTCAACCTTGTTAGATTAGGGTCATTGAGAAGAACTGTGAGATTCCCCATGAAGGGCCTTTCTGTGATCTTATGTGGAGTGACCCTGAGGACATCGAGACATGGGCAGTCAGTCCACGTGGTGCCGGATGGCTATTTGGATCCAGGGTTACAACTGAGGTATAAATGTGGATGCGATACAACATCATATAAATTTCATGTTTAAGTCATCTGATATTGCTTAATATTTTTGGCAGTTCAACCATGTCAACAAACTCGATCTAGTTTGTCGTGCCCACCAACTAGTGCAGGAAGGCCTTAAATACATGTTCCAAGATAAAGGACTTGTAACTGTAAGTCTATTCCATATCTTGAGTTGTTGGCCTTACATGATTGACAAGTCGTTAAATGTTTCCTCTCTATTGACAGGTATGGTCTGCACCTAATTACTGTTACCATTGTGGAAATATTGCTTCTATTCTGACCTTCGATGAGAACATGGTATGCTGCTATAGAGTTTTAGAATATGCATTTCCTGTTGTTTCTCACTTTTCTCTACATATACGGAGTATAATCAAATTCTATTTTGAGAACTGCCAATAAAGAATACTCTCACATTGTTAAAATGTACCACAGAAAGTGATGTCATTATATCTTGAGCCTTTATTTATATGATATGATATATGGAAGGGGTATTACTTTTTTACTTGACCAGAAGATTAGGATAAAAGGTTTTAGTTTTATATAATGGAACGGAATAAATCAAAAGGGCTCATTACACTACTTATGCTTCTTCTCTATTGTGAAGTAGTATATAGTCGTTGCACTTTATGTTGGGTCAATGCAGATAAAACCTCTCACGGAGGTAAGGATGAGTACAATCCTATATTATAGTAGATTATCATAAAAATAGTATCTCCCATTAAGATAAAGTGCTACAAATGCTGTAAATTTAATAATATAGCTTCATCATGGCAGTCGATACTCTCTTAGATGTAATATAGGCTTCATTATAACTTCTGTTTCAAGTCTATAATTTTGGCAATTCTATATAGAGATATTGTGTAGTCAGTCATGATAGCGAGATCATTGGTATTAATGGTATATAGTGTTATAGAAGTGAAATTTGAGTTGGTTCCAAGACACTTCTAATGCTGGATCAAAGATATGTTGAATACTTTTGTTTCCGAACCATTCTATTCGGCTTATGTTTTGTGTTCCAGGAGAGGGAGGTTAAGTATTTCACTGAGACAGATGAAAATAATCAAATGAGAGGTCCCAGAACTGGAGTGCCTTATTTGCGCGACCTGAGTTTTTCACTTGAAGGACGTACAACCATGCTATTATTTTCAGTTTGTGTATTTGCAGTCATGATTAAGCTTTCCATTTTACCTTTGGTGATTGATGATTAGTTAATATTTGACATAGTTTTTAGGATGATTTTGGATACTTTATTTTCATGAATTAGGTTGTTTTGATTGTTTAATTAGCCAAATATTATATATTATGTGATTCGGAATATTTTTATTATTATTTGGGAAATATATGCTAATTTAGGCAGGAAAATGCTAAAAGAAGTTCTGGTAAGTCATTGTAATTTTAGGAAGAGTTGTGAGAAAGTACGTCGAAAAAAGGAAAGAAAAGGTGGCAGATTATACAAAAAGTGCATGGGAGAATAAAAGCCCAGGAGTTAGCCTCTTCTTATATAAAGTCAATGACGGGTGAATATATATTCGATTCGATTTTTCTTCTGCGGCAGAGTTTTAGGCAGCAGTATTATAATTATTTACTTCTCATGAGCAGCTTACTAGTATCTTCTGTTTTACGATCGATTAGTTGAAGCCGATTGATAGTATTCTTCTTTATTCATCTTTCTACAGATAATTTATCTTTCGATAATATTATTTATGAATTATTCGAGTATGAGTAGTAGCTAAATTTATTATTCTTGGAGGTTTTGATGTAGCGGCAGCGATTAATATTTTTAATAGGTTTGGAATTATTATAAGCTGCGCTAGTATTAATCATTGAACTTAATTTGATTAGATTGTTTAGAATCGTAGGTCATACATATGAGAATCACTTGGTATTATGTAATACTCGGCCCCGAAAGGAAGGTATAATGAATCAACTTGATTAGTTAATTAGTGGGTTGTTATACGGAAGTGTGCAACACGTTGATTGGTTCTGATAGATTTCCTTGCGCTTCAGGTTTTTAGCTAATTAATTTCACTAGTGACATAGGAGATTAATTAAACTGAGAACACTCGGTGAACTGTGACCCGAGCAGTATGCGAACTTCTTGAGAAATTGGACCTGGTGTTGATAAATCTATTATTTGGATAGAGAATACTACTTTGTTAAAATTGATCGATACCCACAGTAATCCTACTTATTCATAAGTTTATCCACTTTTAATTGCCTTTGTTAGTTTTAAGTTTAACTAGTTTATTACAATCGATTCTAATACTTAGTTTCATTTACAATTACAATTAATTTAAGTAAACAAGTTCACTTCGGTGGATTAGAGCCGCTGCGAGCCTTGTACTACTCGTGACTGGGTGCTCTTTGCGAGAAATATATTTTTGTTTCATCAAATTTTTGGGCGCCGTTGCAGTGAACTAGAATTATTTAAATTTTTAGTAGTTGTTTTAGTTTTTAAGTTATTTTATATTTATTTTGTGGTTGTTTGATCTTTTGTTTAGGTTGTGATATTACGGTGTGCTTGGTCGGCGATTCATTGGGTCTGATTTATTACCTTTGAGCAGCGATATCGACATAAACTTGGAAGGAATAGGTGTCAAAGTTCTAATTCTACTACAATAATGGCGATTGACATGAGAAGACAAATGAAAGGCTGAGTCGGCTAGGGAGTGGTGGATGCGTCTTATTGCATCGTTCTTGATGATGCAACTAAAAATTTTAGGTTGAGAGTTTTCACTTCCATAACTTGCCAACTTTTCTGGGATTGCAAGCGAAGACCACTTGACATTCTTGAATGAGTTTGGGATAATGTGGTAGGTAGTCTTCCCGATAATGGAGTAACATATGAGTCTACGAAATTAAAGATTCCATATACCTTGAAAGATCGACCCATAGGTGGTTTTGTCTATACCTCCTCGGTCCCCATTCATACATGGAGGAGATGCATGAGAAGTTTGTGGCAAGTTCTATACATCGCAAGAGGTGCATCAGCAGAGGCTGATTTTGAATTTCGAAGATGATGATGGAATTAACTCCGTGAGGCATGGGATGGTTTTCGAACGTTGTTGATTCGATGTCCCGTCTTATGTTACCACATGAACTACAACACTCATATTTCTATGATGGTCTGACTCTTGCACATCAAACGATGGTTGACAATGCAGCCGGAGGTGCACTCGGTGGCAAGACAGTGGAAGAGATTCAAGAAATTTTTGAATCATTAGCTAATAATTCCTTGCAGAAGGGTGTTAGGAGAAACACTAGAGGTACATGGAATAAATTCCAATTCCAACATTGATGTGGATAGGCGGTTGGCATCCATGCGAGAGGCAAATTGGCGATTATCTATGAGTTTGCCGCGGATCGTCTATGCGGAGTGCCAAGATGTATTCTTCTACATGAGGGTTATTCTAAAATTAGCCGAACAAGCAAATGCCATGAGCGGGTACAACTTCGAGAATGAGGAATGATCCCTTATTCAGAAACACCTCTGATCAGGATGGAGGAATCATCCAAATTCTCATGAGAGAGTAATGAAGGGCAACCCCGAGGGCAAGTGAATATCCATGCGGCAATGCACACAGGTAGGCTGGTGGAAGGTCATCTCGATCAAATCTTACAAATGCTTAAGAATCGGGAAGCACGTAAATCGAGCTTATTTGTGCATCAATTAGGAAGTTAGAAATTCGGATGGGTCAATTGGTGAGGCTCTCAGCGAAGCAGAACCGGGGAAGATTTCAAGTCCTTTGAGCAGGCAAAATCTATCATTCTGGTTGAAGAATCGAGGTTGAGAAGTCTAAGGGAATTTTGAAGTCAGCGAACAAATGCCATCATGACTATGAGGAGTGGAAAACTCCTAGATACTGGAGCTCAGGGAGACAAGAAAGTTGAGAAAGATGAGAAGAGACAAGAGAATCAGATGAAGGTTAGCTCAGATGAGGAGAAGATCGAAGAGGTAGTGATGCCATATGTTCCACCGGTACCATTCCCAAAAAGGCTCCTCCGTAGTAATATGGATAAGTCATTCTCTGAACTTTACGATATGCTTTGTAAAGTCCATGTTAATTTACCTCTTTTAAACGTTCTAAAAATATCCCTTCCTATGCCACGTTCATTAAAGAACTAATTGGTAAGAGGCATAAATATGAGCCTAATGAAAGAATTAGGTTGTCAGAGATGGTGAATGCAGTAATTAGGACAGAGTTGACTTCCAAGTTAAAGGACCCAGGTAGTTTCATTATAGATATGAATTTAGGGGACTTAAAAGGTGTAAAAGCTATGCTAGATTTAGGTGCTAGTATCAATCTTATGCGCCTACGTATACCAAAAAGTGGGATTAGAGACCTTAAACCAACCTGACATGACTTCTGAGTTAGGCGATAATTCGCTTAAGTATCCTAAAAGGTATATTAGCGTCTGGTCCAAATTGATAAACTTATTGTCCTGTTGATTTTGTTGTGCTTGAAGCGAGAAAGTTGCGAGTTAGTAAGTATGAGACTCCAATTTTAATGGGGAGACCTTTTATGGCATCAACTAATACTATTATTGATGTACGTAATGGGAAGATTTTCATGAGCATGCTAGATCAAACAATTAATATTTGCATGTTTAACGAGTTGTTTAGCATATCTTGATGTTAATGATTGTGTTTTAGTTGATGGAGTTGAGCAAAAGATACTTTTGAAGGCTGTTGTTGCTTGTGATAAAAATGCATTGAAGCTCGTACCCTCACTTTCCATTAGTTGTGTATTAACTGCGGACAAAGATGAAAATTTGCAAAGAAATTTGAGCTTAAGAGGAAGTTGTCAGAATGATATCGATCTTTGAAAAGAAACAAACACTACCGTCGTCCTTTAGCAGGCAACATTCAAGGAGTTGGTGAGTCGGAGCGTTAGTTCAAGAAGTTTAAATGCCAAAGTAACGTCGTGAACTACATAATGGAAGGAGGCAGTGTCGAGAGTGCTCGTAGAAGTGGTGGTAGCTTTCGTGTCTGCTTGATTGAGGTAACCCGTCTTGCTCGGGCGTTAATCTGGCTTGGTGGGGAGCAACCCATGTTAGTAGTGTAATTTCATTTCATTATTGTTTATTAGTCTAGGAGTTGTGCCCAAAATTGCTTTGTGATTGGGGAGCCTAATTCAGTTATGCCCAAATTTAGCCCCGAGAGACTGTCAGAGACACTTTAATTAATTTTGAAAAAAAAAAAAAAAAAAAACCTAAAAACAACGAAGACCCATCCCGGTATGCTTCCCCCCCACTTTTCATTTTCCACTTTCTTTTTTTTGTTCTTAACCACGCCCTTTTCGGTCAGCCAACTCGCTCAGCCTCCCACATCGCGCACTCTCCGGATCCGGCATGCTCCGTCGCTTGACTCCCTGTCGCGGCTCCCTGCGTCGTTCCGCCCCAATCCCGCCAGTTCGCCCAGCTTTTCCTTAGAGTTCAGGCTCCCAGATCCGCCCGGATTTCGCCCTATTACATGCAAGCGAAACCCACGCTTGGTCGGCGCGACCCCTCTTCTTGTGATCCCTGCAGGCGCCCTTTCACATGAATCCATACGACCCCTACGCGCTACCTTTCCCGACCAGCGCTTGCATATAGGTTTTTATTTTACATTTTTGTGTTATATTATTATTATTATTCGTTTTTTATTATTATTATTATTATTATTATTTTAATTATTATTTATCGTATGTGTTCGTGTTAATTATTTTTATTTTTATTTTTCAGTTTCTTTATTGTGTTGTTATTTTCAGTTTGTTTACTTATTGTGTTGTTCTATTATTATCTGTTGGATTGTAGTCTTGTGTTTGTGTTGTGTGTGTCGCGTTGGGAACTGATGTCAAAATTTAAGTGTGGGGGGGGGGGATGGAACGCATTTGTGTATTCTACGAGTACGTATTGGTGGAGAGTGTTATCTTTATTGTGTATCCTTTCGTTGATGTAGTGTATGATGGATATGAGGAGACGGTAGTAGATTGGATAAGGTTATAGGCTTTGATTGAGTATGTTTCGAGTCGCCCTTGCATGATAAACTAATATTGTTAAGTTCCAGTTCTGAATAGTAGATGACCTCTGGCTGTGAGTTTTGCGCCTTGATTATTTAAATTTTCTTTGATGTGTGATGCTCGTACTTGATACAATTCTTGAGAACTTGTTTTGAACCCTTATTTGATTACGAATGATAAATGCATAATATTGAGCATTTAGGAAATTACTTGGCTCTTCCATAGTAACCTTGTGTTAATCCACTTAGTAAGCCAGTTGAGCCTTATCTTGGACCTCTTTGTTGTTTTAAGCCCTCGTTGTGAGCAGTATAAAGCGATTTCTGAATTATCCAACTTTTGAACCCTCTTGAGGATTGGGATATCTTTTTAGATTCATCATGTGCATTATTGAATAAGTGTTCTTTTGTTGGTGTATGCAAAGAGTTAAGTGTGGGGGAGTTTGCCAATGAAATGTTGCTAGACACTTAATGTAGAAAAGTAAAAAAAAGCTGTCAGCAAAAGAAAGAAAAAATTGAAAAAAGAAAGAAACAAAATGCTTGTTTTTATTGTGTTGTTTCGAGTTCGAGTGCAGTAGTTTTGAAAAAAGTGTTGTATGTCGGGTGCTTAAGTAATGTGAGAACACATGTTGTGTAATTAGTTGTGAAATTATGTCTTGCCTTGGTGAATTTATTTAGATTTCGCAATTTCTCATGTTTAGTCAAAGGCCAAATGTTTCACTGCAGCAACACACAAGCCATTCTGACCACATGAAAGACCTCGACTTGTGTTGCATGTATGATGGATTGAATTGTTGGAGTGTATAACTTGGCGCATGGTAGAATGTGTCTTGTCTTGAGATTGAGGAGTAAGCTCTTAGCCTATAAATACAATTGTTGAGTGGTGTGAGTAATTGAAGTGTAGCGTATGTGAATTGACGTCGATGGATTAGGAAGATTGTGTATTAGTCAAGTTTGGCAGATTTGTCTTAATTTAAAGTCTTGATCAGAATGCCGTTGAACTTGTTCCCCTAGCCTGTGTTATGCATGAATACGTTGAGCTTGAGGATATCTGGCAACCGAAAATGTCTTTGATGTTTTTTTCTTGAGGACAAGTAATGAGTCAAGTGTGGGGAGTTTGATTAGTTAATATTTGTCGCAGTTTTAGGATGATTTTAGATGCTTTGTCTTCATGGTGAGTTGTTTTGATTGTTTAATTGACAAATATTATATATTATGTGATTCCAGATATTTTTTATTATTATTTGGGAAATATGCTAATTTAGACGAGGAGAAAATCTTTAAAAGAGAAGTTGCGGTAGAGTCGTATGTAATTTTCGGAAGAGTTGTGAGAAAGTCGTCGAGAAAAAAGCGAAAGAAAAGGTGGCCCGATTATCTGGCTGTCGGAGAATAAAAGAGCCCAGGAGTTAGCACTCTTCTTATATAAAGTCAGCGAGCGGTGAATATGTCATTGATTTTATTTCTGCGGCAGAGTTTTCGGCAGCAGTATTATAATTATTACTTCTCACGCAGAGCAGCTTACTAGTATACTACGTTTTTACGTCGATTCGTTGAAAACCCGATTGATAGTATTTACTTCTTATTCGTACTACAGATAATTTATGCTTTCAATAATATTATTTATGAATTATTTCGTTATGAGTAGTAGCTAAATTTATTATTCTTGGAGGTTTTGATGTAGCATAGCGGTGTATTTTTACATCAGTTTTGGAATTATTATAAGCGCACTAGTGATGTCGTTGAGCTTAATTTGATTCGATTGTTTTAGAATGCGGCCAATTCTTCTATATGAGAATCCACGAGTATTTAGTAACCTCGGCGAAAAGGAAGGTATAATAGATAAAACTTGATTAGTTAAATTAATTGGGTTGTTATACGGAGGTATGCAACTTAATTGATTGGTTCGATAGATTTCTACGCTGCCCAACCGGGTTTTAGCTAATTAATTTCACTAGTGACATAGAGATTAATTAAATTGAGAACACTCGGTGAACTTGAGCGATTATACCGGCCAACGAGAAATTAGTGTTGATAAATACATTATTTGGATAGAGAATACTCTTGTTAGGTGAAGTCGATACCGCAGTAATCACTCTTATTCGCTTAAGTTTGCTCCCACTTTTTAATTGCCTTTGTTAGTTTAAGTTTAACTAGTTTATTACAATCGATTCTAATACTTAGTTTCATTCTGATTCTGATTAATTTAAGTAAGCAAGTTCACTTAGGTGGATTCGGCAGCTAGCGGCGTTATCTTCTTCTGCTTATTTCGTGCTCTTTTGCGAGGAATATAATTATATAATTTGTTCCATCAGTGATGGCTACAAATATTGAGTCTATGTTCATATAACTGAAATTCAAGAGTTTGACTTGAGCAAAGTTAAATGACAGATGTTGATTGATTTCAAGTACCAAAAGATAATCATTTGTGTGGAAACCAAATTCAAACATTCCAAGTTTCACCTATCGATTAGAGGTGAATTTTTTTACCACTATATTACTCTTCACTATTTTGTATGTAATCCATCGGAAATGTAAGTAAACGACTAGTTTAATCTTTTTGTTACATTAGAGAGCACAGTAAAGACAAAAAAAAAACTAGAATACCATCTTAATTGATAAAATAAGGTAAAATCAAGAAAAGTAGGCGTGATTAAACTGCAAATAGTATCAGGTTCATTTATACAATCCATTAGTCAACTTAGTAAGTTTGTAACCAACACTTTTCTCTGGTCAACTTCAACTCAACTCAACTTTCACTGCTTCTATTTAGCTCATCTCAAAACAACTTTTTCCATGGACACAAAAATAGAAAGAAAAGAAAAATGGAGAATACATTCTTTATCTGTCAGTTCTTCAAATTGCAGATAAACTCATTTCTTTCACAAGGTATATATCTAAGCATAATTTGGTACAAACTGGGATAAGAACAGAGGCAAAAAGAAGCAGATCGGTTTTTCGGACAAAAGACTCAATAAAGAATGGGATGGATTTGTGTGAACTTTGCAAATAAAATATCCGCTTCAATTTTTTAAAACAACCGAGCATGACCAACCCAATATGCTCCTAGACTCGCAGATATTTAACAACTCGCGTCATGTTACCAATGATGAGTTGGCGACTAATTACTGACAGGCACCTGAGGCAAAACCTTGTCAGTTTCCGCACTCCCTGCAACACCAGAAATGACCACAGGACTACTAGTTGACACCCTCTCGACTGAACTGTTGCCACTCTTTACTATCTCAGTGTCATTACCAACACCCATGACTGGGGACGGAATCCCAGGATTATTGGAACCTGAAATGTGGTCATCTTGGTGTTGTGCCTTATTCAATGCATTGCAATGTGGGCAATAGTAAGTTATATATGAAAACTCTTCTTTCCTGGCAAGTCCTGCAAATACAGATACATTTATTCGGGTCTGAACCAGGCATGTAAGATACGGAAACACAAAATTCATATCATGTCTTACCATTGTGCATGTGGCAGTTCCCGCATATGAGTGCATATGATTGGGTCGGATCCTCACCAACAAGCAATGCTGCAATTCGGGAGATCCAACTCCCATCATGTGTGGCAGAACCTTTTGGCTGAAAATGCTCAACAGTCGTTGGATGATGCTGGCCGTGATTATGTCCCTCAAGCTCCATGTTATGATGCATCTCCGCTTCAGAATGACCTGATATAGTACTATCTACATTATTACCACTGGTGTGCAACTGCTTACGATTTCGTAGTCCACCGGCTTGTACTAGCTCTACATCATTACTCTTTCCTGACGGATCTCTGAGATTGGACTCATCTCCCACAAAAACTTTTAAGCCAGAATCTGCACCCAGTTTAGATGCAAGGACAGATGCAGCAGCAGCCTTTGCAGCTGGATCAGGATCATACCTCTGCATTATAGATTAAAAAAAAAAAAAAACCACAATGTTACACAGTGACATTGTAAAAGAGGTTAATGATCCATAAGGATGCTAGAAGTCATAAATATGAGAACTATTAGATCCCGAAAAATGATGAGGCCCGTGTCTCTTAAAACAGCATGTTGATCTCACTATTGAGTTTGAACTTTTAGCTGTACTTCTAACCCATCAAAAAGATTTAGAAAATCAAACAGACCAGAGATGGAGATGGCTGCCAAAAAAATGGTGGTTTCACTAGCATGCATAAGCTAACAATCGCCCACCAGTCTCTCAGCTATCAACAAACAGTAGAATACAAAATTCAACATAACAAGTGCAGGGCTAAGATATGATGACCTCAGAAGAAGTTCATGACTGATGTGCGAACTATTCAACATTACATAGCCAAAAAATATCACCTGAATAAGTTGTTGGGTGCTATAGTAGTTAGTCTTCTCTTTGAGCTCATCAATTTTTTCTTTCCTTTCAGCTCGAAGCCTTTCTAAAGTTTTCTGGTCTTTGCGATCAACTGTGCGGGACACAGCAAAAAATAAATAAAAACCACAAAAGACCTAATCCTGCTCACCTTATTGAAGGTCATTCATCTAATTTAATCTAACATCCTTGATTTTGTGCTCCATGGTCAAATACGCGAGGTAAAGGTAATGAAACCAGGATCATTACAATCAACGAGCAGGTAGAGGGTGAAATAAGTTAAAGATGTATAAATCATAATCTAAAATAACCGAATCAAACATGAAAGAATATATGTCCAGGAACATCTAGAGATAGAAGTGGCGGTGGAAAAGGAACTTGCTGCACAACAGACTATCTATTTGAATTTAAGTGCCGGTGAAAGTGCGAGTTGCATTAGTGAAGGAAAGATGAAACTCAACCCCAGCTCAGGATAGCAGACTTGAGTAAAACAATTGATTCAGATTTCAGTGTGAACTTAGAACTTACACATCTTTGTGAAGCTTTGAAGTGCCGAATAAGTAAGAAAAGATAAAGCAGGCAAGAGGAACATGGGTAAAACTCGGAGTGCCCTTATTTTCCAGTTCAAGTCCGCCGTTCTTGTAGTCATTATGGCATATGCAACAGCAACAGCCTGAAACCAAACCGGATCAATTTGAGCCTAAAAGCATGTCAATTAAAACAAGACAAGTTAAAAGGCAAGGGACATACTCCCTTTCCTGCTAGAGATACACGGTAGCTGAATATTCAGATTTCAGGTTAATATTTTTTAAGGACAACACTCAAAAATATAATACAAAAAATTACTAAGGAATTCGAGGAACGTACAGAAATACACACTATTTCAACCTTCTGAACTTTCCATCGGGACATAGAATATTGAAGACCTTTGAAATGATTGAAGAAGTTCCAAATCTGACACTCAACAGAAACTGAAGTTCTAACAGACATAGCTAACTTAATTCACTAAGACAATAGAATCAAAATATATGTTGATTGACTGCACAACTTTTCGTTCAGAACACTAAGATAGATGGAAAAAGAGTTGTGAAATTTCATGCTTAATGCCAATAGACTTAAGCTCAACATTAACAGGAATGACTGGTGTATTCCGTCCTGATTTGACGTGTAACATTTTATTTTATGCGAGATCCTCAAATTAAGGCGCTTTGCACAGAACACAAGACTAAAATTATTGGCTTTCCAAGTGGTGAATATGAAATTAAAGCAGTGATATTGGGTCCTTGACACTGGGTGCTGTCATCACCAAAGAAACACATGCTATGATCTATCACTTGTAATCGCAAGAGTGTTCGAAAGGGGGAAAAGAAAGATAAAACTAATAGAAAGGTGTTTAACCATTTAAGTTCATCTATGTATTTTGACACCCCACTTAGTGCAGAAAGGCTTGGTTTGGTTTATGTATATCGTCAAAAGATTAAAAATAAATGTGATTTTTTTTTTGTTTATTGTATCTGTCTTAATCAACCGCCATTGACCTTGAGAACTTGGCATTGATTTGTTTGTTATTATTAACCCATAGAGTATAACAGCTGACTATTTTCATTCATGTTAGAGAGTTCAAAACAGATTATCCCCACAATTAAAAGAATTTAAGATAAGAGGGAACAAGAACATCATTACCTCAAGAAGAATGGAAAGGATTATGAGATGTCGAGTCATTCTCCTCCAACTCTGGGACCGCTTCTTCATCCTAACAAGAACTGTAGCCTCTTCCTTAGAAATATATTGCAGTCTCTTCTCGAAATCGTCTCCATGTATTCTAAATATCCCGTTCCATAATCTAGATAGCAGTCCCTTCTTCTTCTTCTTATCAGTCTTTATCTGGTCAGTGTCACTCAATTGTGGCACATCTCCGACATTATCCCGGACAACATCCTTCTTACTATCCCCAGCCATTCCCTGCCAGAATTCTGTTTGCTTATGGTCTAATGGATTATGGTAACTAACACTGCTAAATATAGAATTCAGTAATATAATGTCCAGCCTAGTACAAATCAGTAATATTAGATGATATACATCCAAAATAAACAGAACATAATACTCCCTCTATCCCACAAACATTGTCAAGTTTGATTTTCAATGTTCAAAATTGATAAACTTTTCAGTTCTAATTGGCACACATCAGGTTGTTGTGAATCAATGAAAATAGAAACGAAGGAATGAAGAGTTCGTGATAATGGAGGCACACTAAAAAATAGACAATCTTTGCGAGTTGGAGGAAGTAACAAACAACTTAATTAGCAGAGGCCATCATCACGAAATGACAATTTGAAGGGCAATTTCATCAAAAACCTCTCAGACAATGAAAACTGAATTTATACCACCTTAGTAAACTTTTCATTTTTTGAATAAAGTTTGGGACATTGGAACCGTTTTGCAAAAATCAACTCAAAAATGAAAACTTTAAGACTGCAAAAATCAACTTAAAATTAAACGAGTCCGATTTAGGAGCTTAAGTAATTATTTAAAGCATCGTGTTTAAAAGCACAAATACATTATTTTCCCTCCCTTTTTTAGTGTCAACAATTTTTTTGAAAATAAAACCGTATTTTATTTTCTTTCTTTCCAAACCATATGATCCAATGGCTACAATCCAACTAAACAAAAAACTATAGCCAACTTTAAAGCACAATTCCTTAAACTTTAGCTAAAACAAAAAACACCCAAATCAACCAATTATCCAAATTTAAAGTATATATGCATTTAGATCTACAGTCTACAGAATATAATTCAACAAACAAGACCTCAAAATCAGTACAAAAAATGAACCAAACTTACCTTATAGCCTATATGTTTAATCTAAAATGCAGAACAAAAGCTATAGCCTTTTTGAGAAATGGGCAATCAAAGTTCTTGAAGTAAATGCTGAAAAATGAAATCTTTCACACATCAATAGGGAAAGAATTCAACTCAAAACTCCAGTCGCTGATCAGTTGAGGTACATCCACGATTAACTCCCTCGAAGATTGTTAGTGTTAAGGTTTCACACTTTTAGAATTCAACTCAAAACAAACCCAATTTAACTAAACAACAAAACTTCAAAGCAAAATTCACTTAACTTAAAA
Organism: Lithospermum erythrorhizon; assembly: GCA_019722365.1. Classification (NCBI taxonomy): domain Eukaryota; kingdom Viridiplantae; phylum Streptophyta; class Magnoliopsida; order Boraginales; family Boraginaceae; genus Lithospermum; species Lithospermum erythrorhizon. Next base: position 151,300 of record JADFUC010000662.1, on the reverse strand, counting down.
TAAAAAATACCCAAATTAATCAATTATGTTAATATAAACTAAATATGCATCTACATCTATATAATAATATGATTCAACGAACAATAACAAAAAATATGTATAAGCAATTAACCAAACTTACCTTAAATTTTTTTATAAAAAATGGAGGGGGAAAACTAGAATTTTTTTGAGAAATGGGCAATCAAAATTCTTGAATTAATGAGTTTATGGAATTGATCAAAATGGAAAGGAATGTGAGGGAGTCAACTTTTTGTTGAAAAAAGTGAAGAGTTTTCCAAGTTGTGTCGACGTGCCTCGACAGTTTCAGTACATTAATTCCAATGCATTATACATCATTATTCTTGATATTATAAAGAAAATGAAAAGTGAAAGAATTTTTTTTGAAACATACGGGCTGAGATTTGAATTCTTGATATCTATATTCTACTTATAAATGAGTGTTGAACCATCGAATTCTATTCAAAACTATTGAATCCGATTAAAACTTTTGTAACATGAAATAATGTCTTCAATAAATCATTAAATCCTAAACTCGAGACTACATGTCATATGAGGAGCTAATGGCACTAGTCAATGATGCTAAATGAGGGTTAAGATGACAATTGACAAATATTGAAGGGATTTGACTAGGTTTCTCCCTAACTACGGAATACAAAGTGCATGCCCTAATATTGCCTCCAACCAACTTATTTGATAAAATACATATTACTCAGTATACTCCTTCATTTTCTGAATCTAAAAGATTTTTTACTTACAGTAAAAATTGTCAAATAGTTGTCTTTTTGATCAATCTGAGATGAGAAAAAAAGGAATTATATGTTTAAGTTACAAATTTAAAATTTTATTAGTTTTTGTACTAAGTCAAACCTTCCTAACAATAAGGAGATGGAAAGAGTATTTTATTTTGTGATGAAAATACAGGTACACAATAAATGATAATCTCAAATGATCATATTTGAATAATTTCATTGAGAACTTCACATGCTAAAATATTGAACATTATTAAAGCGTAATAATCGTAATTGAAAGAAGGAAACCATCCTACAAGTTCTCGAACTAACAAGCAATGAACGCCAACAACTTAGATATCAATGCAGCAATGAAAGCAAATTCACACCAAATTTATGCATTTATATATCTAGAGATTATGGAGAAATTTCAAGAATAACAACGAACGAAGATTGTGACAAATAACATTCTTCTTTTTTTTTTTGAAAAAAATAACACACACTCTTTAAAAATACTAAAATATTATTAGTTTTTAAAACACCCCCTCCTTCTTCATCTTCTTCTTCCTTTCACCAAAAACACCACCATCATCCCACTAAAAAAGTAGTGATTTTAATATTTTAGAGGTTGTTATTTTTTCCAAAAAGTTAATAAGCACATATTTTCAAGAACCTTTCATCGGGACTTTATTCTTCAAAATTTCTCAAAGATTATGATACCAACTATTGGCATAGCACGACTCGACCATTCAATATCATGTTTATGCACGACACACTAATTATAAAATTGCAAGTGTATTTTTTAAAGATAAGTTTGTAAAAAACGCATGTACACTATCTTTCTCTCGAGTACTTGGAAAAAGATTCATACATACACGGAGTATAATTGTTGATGACGGTAGAATCTCAAATGTCCCTTTAGTAGTAGATATAAGTTTGCTTATCAATTATGATGATTCTTTAATTTTCAACATCTTGGATAATTACCTTTACAACAATTTCAGTACTAGTTCTAAACAAAAATACTACATGTTTTATATTTTGCAGCTCAAGAATAATACAAAAAATACCACATTACCATCACAAAGGATATTACAAAATGCCTAAATGGCATGGCACATATTGGAGATACAGATACTATTACAAGTGAGTTATTTTTTTCTTTGCAAGGTCCCTTTAATACATATTAACTGGCACAATTGCACAAAGTCTGTGAATTTCTAGGTTGTGGTTGAGCTTTTCTGGAGATCTTTTCTGTAGCTTTTCCTACAGGAGGTAGCTTAAAAGCATTACAAAATAGTGAAAATACCCTCTAAATCAGAAATCACTCTATCTCAATTTCTTGAGGTGTTTCCTTCTGCAGGACATCATCAGAATTCAGTTCTCGTGCAATACCAGCAGCTTCTGCAGTCTTAGTGACCCATTCCTTCAGTGGATCTTCATTTAAATCGAGCCTCAGAAGTCCTGCAAAAACCCCTCCTAAGAAAGCAACAGGCTCCTGCAACAGAAACCCGATTTAAAAAAAAAATGCAAGGGAATCTGTTAAGATTGAAGGATTGAACTCATTAAAGTAACATTAAGAATATTTTGTGATCGACGATAAACCTATAACAGAGGTAACTGTAGCAGAAAATATCACTACAATGTGCATTGCCGCTTGTTGAATTAAGATGAGAGTCGCAAGAGAGGAAAATCCACACTTGGCTCATCAATCACCAATAAACATAATAATCGAGCAATCTTGGCCTAGGATGAGGAAAAAAGAATGTTATCCAGCAAGGTGTTTCAATAATAGTCTCACCTCAGGTCCTGTAATGAACATATGTCGAATATGATACTTACAGATAATGACTTAAACAAGAAAATACATGAGAATCTAGTCGGGTAATTATAGAGCTAATTTAGTATCGAGGCATGTCCAGCTCGAGCTTGCATCATGTCCAAAACTACAAACTCAACGGCTGAGTAGTCAAACGTGTGGGGTATTGCGAAGCTCGGCTCACCAACAACATTATTACACTACCCTGTTATTTCACAATCATATCTCAATGACTCAATCCCACTTCCTAAATATTGAAATGCCTTTTGTTTCTCTTGTTAGTTGTAACAAACTTCAGCCTCCTAGATAGCGATTGCAGAAACAATTGCCACACCTCTTCTTTCGTTTTTTATCTTCTGATCAAAATCGAACTGACGTATCACTTCCCTCGGTTTGTAGTTTTCAACAGTTGATATGTCTTACAATACTAAAAAAATAACACACTCCAACTTGCATAAACCAAATTTTACAGCAGTAACTGCTAAATTGTAACTAACATAACATATCCTATTCATTAACAACCTAAATAGTAATTATTGGGCATTAAAATTGATGAACATACACAAGAGTCACAACTCACAATATATTATCTCACCTCATAGTCATACGTCTTATTTTTAACAATAAACAAGATTTTGTAAGTGAATAAAGAAGATTAAACAAACCTTGAGGATAAGTTGTTGGGTAGGATCGAAAATGAATGATTTGACACAAAACCCATTTGTCTTGTTGATTTTAGCACTACACTTCAATTGTTCACCTCCAACCAAACTAGCTTTACTATGAATAAAAACACACAAGAAAATTAATACTAGGATTAATATTATTCTATTATATGTGATTATTATCACAACATTAAGAAGAATTCATACTTACATGGTAGGAGAAAAATGGTGATGAAGATGATGAAATTGGTCTAGAATTTACAAGCAGAGACATTTTTTTTTTTTATCTTTGTGCCTGAGACTCTAGAGAGTAATGTTTGTGAATTGTGACCAACTACGTAAATTCTTACCAGCTCAGGTTTCTTAGGAAGGCTAAGAGGGCTTAGCTGTTATACACATACCCAAATAGTATTTTTGTTAGTGAAATGACAATTTTGTTCTTAATAAAACTTTCTCAACTAATACACTTACAAATAGGGAAGGGATAAAATAGTCATTTCACCCCCAACTACTACACTATTTGGGTGTGTGTATAACAGCTGAGCACCAAAACAGTAAGTGTGTGGGGTGAAATGACTATTTTGTCCTTTTATTTGTAAGTGTGGTAGTTACATAAATTATGCTCAGGGGTAAAATAGTTATTTCAATGCTAAAAAAATACTATTTGGGTGTGTATATTGGATCTAGGGCATTGCTCTAGCAACATGACAGATTAGTGTTAAGTTATGACTTCCTATTAATTTAATTGATTGTGTAACTCGAAAATATTTTATTAATATAATAGTTGGTTTTATTATTGTCGAGGAGAGAAAAAAATATTAACCAATAAAAATAAAAATAGTATAAGATAAAATATATATTTTTTTTAATTCCAATTCAAAAAGTTGTATTGACAGTGTTGTAATGCAAAGAAGAATTTTTATTATTTATCTTAGGGGTACAAAATAAAACTCACTGTATGGGAAAATTCCTCAGTGTACATGTTTTATCAAATCAAAGAGGATCGACTGTTCAAACTATGGATCTCTAAGCGTTTGCTGACGATTTGTGAGATGCTTGACTTGAACTTGACTTGATAGGAGTTTGTTATGAACTCGACTTGATTTGAGCTTGATTTGAGTTGGCTTTAGATAGAAGCTCTATGAGCTGCATATGTGTCCTAGTCTTAAAGGACTTAAGACTGGTCTAAACTTGGATATGGTTCGAGCCGGGGAGCCTTAACAGCGTATTCCCGTGTTGGTTGTACTAGACTTGATCTTGGGTCTTAGACTTGATCCCCGGTCTATGTTAGACTTGACGGACCTACTGGAAGTGTCTTGTAGTGTGAGTGTTCACCTTTTGTTGTGGGACTTAAGGGATGTTCCCCAGGTATGACTGTGTAGCTGTGCTACTTGTCTTTGGTGGGACTTTGTAGCTTGAGAGGCTACTTGTCTTTAGTGGGACTTGATTTGGGGATAGAACCCAAGCCCTGTTGTAAGAGGAATTAAACAAGTTATTGAAGCAATATACTCTTCTTGCTTGTACTACAGCTTAGTAGCTTGTTTGCTGTAGTGTGAGAATTAGTGAGATTTGACCTCACTTCAAGCTTTTAGTTTGTACTACATCGGCCTTAGCAGCTTGTTGCTGTAGTGATAGTCAGTATGAAGGTGGGACGTCCCAACCTTGTTGATGATACTAATCAAGCAGACATGGCCCTGTGTGGTGTTTCTTGCTTGACCTGTTTCTGAGGGACTGAATGTTCAGTGTATTTTTATATCTGGAATTTGATGAATAAACTTCGAGGCTTTTTCAAAATCATAAGATTTATGAATAATCGCATGTAGCTTATTCTCAATATTCGTTGCTCACGGTAGATCTCGTATCGGATTTTCATCAACTTTCTTCTGTTGCTAATTACCGCGGTCATAGTTATCTTAATTTCAGCGCCTATTTTAGGCTAACGGGAGACGTTTTTCAACACCACAAGCCGCTTTTGGTTCAAGATATAGAATTTGTGTCCTCCAGACAGTGTTTTTGTGTATTTTCAAACAAGAATTGAGTGAAATATTTGATTCTCGATCAAGTTGGTTTGATTTTCAAAGCGATCACGATCTTAACTGGCCAAATTTCGAGTGCATCTAAACCGCTTCCTGGAATTAATCTCCAAGAAATCAAAATAGGCACTCATTTTAGCCAAATGCATTTTCATATTTCGACCGACCTTGAATATTTATTTCAAGACATAACTTCCGAGTCTCCATTTTGATCCCAAAACTTTAAGCTTTCAATTTTGTTCTCAGACCAATTTTAATCCATAAAATAGGTTTTTGCCTGAACAATTTGAACCTTGAATGCCTTTAAACCCATGCTCGCATTTAGGTTATTAAATTTTAATCACTGGTAACCTACCACGTATCATTTTTTTTACTGGCCGATTTTAATTAATTTGATTAAGTCATCGTAATCAGTTTAATTATTATTTAATAAATTTTTACCATAGTTTAAACAAATAACAGTAACGGTGCAGATTTTGTTAGACGATATCGACGGAAGGACTACTTATCTATCGAAAGGAATAATTGCACAAAGTTATGCTACTTTAACAAAAATCGAAACTTAATTCATAAAATGTGCACAAGTGCAAGTTATAACCAACATAAAGACGATCTTATACATCTACTCGATACATACTCGATTTGTATACTAAGTTCGGCCTTTTACATCTGCCTCTAAACGATTGAGTATTTATCTTGAATATTATACAAATTCCTAAATGTCTTTACCTATTTACCTTGACAACTTTTCTTTATAAGTAATTAATGATGGCAATTAAAACAAATAAGTGGAAAGTCATCAGTCTACATAAAAATAAAAGAGAAAAGTAAGAGCATGAAAATTACTTGCATTGGTGAGTACATCTTATTAATACATGTAAACGGTAGAAACCATTTGATAAAATAGAAACATTTTCTCCAATCATTTAGATATAGGTATCTAAAATTTGATCGAGTAAACAGCCTATTAAAGCTCGAAGCCGATGTTGCCGGGCGAATGGGCTAAGATCCTGCTATATTTAAATTATTATAAAGACCGCTTTGTTATATCAATAATTAGTTTGTTATAATGAATTTTTGTATTATAATCTAATCAATGTCAATATCTAATTTATCAATTAACAATTAATGCTCATCTCTATTATTTTTGTGCACTTTATCTTTTTAAAATTTAAAATTTCCATAAAGTGAACTAGTTTCGAGCCTGCTCGATGAAGTTAACGAGCCGAATGTAGCCGAGCCAAATTCTCCTACCGGCCGGCTTGGTCGTTAACTCTAGCCGGGGCTCCAATATTAATACAACGTAAAGAATGGAAATGACTGCTTGCATGCAATAACATCGCTTCATGCTTTATCAAGTAAAGCGAATTCATTTGTTATTTTATAGCGAAACAAGCGAAGCTCTGCTCACGCTTGTTCGAAGAAGCGAACCATGTCATTCGCTTGTAATAAAAGTAGCAATTTGAAGTTTTGACGATTCAAAATAAACATGCATCTATGATGTCATGGCTTGTTAAATTACAAGATCTTTGTCAAATTGTTAAATGTTCTTTATTTAGTATTTTTATGATTTATGTTAATTTGAAATTATATGTTTAAATGTTTATTCTAATTCAATCTATGATTGTTGGTAATATAACTAATTTGTGCCATGCTCATAGTGAATAAGTTTAGTTTGAACAAGCTTCTTGTTAGTAAACAAACGAATTATTTCCATTCTATTAGCAAACAAGCTTAATTAGGTCAATGATTGTTTGCCAATAAGGCCTATTGGAATGTTCAACTGCTTGATCGGAATGTTCGTAACCGGGCATATTGCCTCTCGATCCAGCGCGTAGAACACAAGCGAATGTAAGAAATGCCCAGCGGATCCTTTGGCGAGCACGAGGAAGAACAACTGATCTAATGTCTGTAACCGGTATTATTGTTTTTTTATGTTGGATGTTTTTCTATATTTTTCTATCCAATTTACACCACGCTTTTATGTTATTTAATCGATTCACTTTTTAGTCATTTTTCTTCTCGCTTTAACGGTTCTACCAAACCTGATTTGGATTACAAATTATAAGAATGAATGAATTCAAATAATTAATTACATAAAGGAATTAAATAATTAATATATATGAATGAATAAAATAATTAATTACATAAGAATGAATTAAATAATGAATTAAGTAACGAACGACCATTTCCATGTTTGTAAGAAAATGAACGTCACCTTGTAAACTACAGAAATTATGATTGTTAGCAAAACTAGCAAATTAAATCAGTTTTATCAAATGTTTAACGCAATAAATGCTTGTTTTCTAACGACCGATCACCGCCACGCTATGAAACAAATGGCTCCTGACCACGCTTGTTTTGCAATGTCGAAGTTCACCGACGTATAGTAAACAACTCAAATTTTCTTTTTCTTGCTTGTTAAACTTTTTTCTTAATGTCAATACCTAAATGCCATTGTTCAATTTTGTATAATATCAATTATGTTAATTGGTGTTTAAATATATGAACATTCAAATATGTTAACAGTAAATGTTAATTTTGTATTAACTTTCAATTAAAATTGTGATTACGTTTCTAATTTCGTGAATCTTCTAAATATCTTGGTGTTAAATATGGAACATTTTAAATGTATTAATGTAGAACGTGATAGATTTTCATTATGAAATTATGTTGGCGAAATTATGTTAGAAATGTATTATAAAATTGGCATAATTGTACTTATTATGAAATTATTGTCATAAATATGATATTTATTTCTTATGAAATTACGATAGTTAATATGTTAAATATGATATTATTTTCAAATTGTTGTTAAATATGATACCATTTCTTATGAAATTATTTTATTTGAAATTAGTGTTAACTATGTTGAAAATAGCCTAATTATTTATCAATTTTCTAAACAAAATAATTTCTATTATCACTTTGTTCTTCAACCAAATTTGCATAATCAAAATTTTAAAACTATAAACAACGGAACATCATCACGTTTATCGATTTTGGTATCGTATAAGTGATTTAAATATATTTTTATTTTGGTCAATTTCTTCATATTTACTATTTTTCTAACTAATTAATCGATGCAATACTTCTATCCAACCGCTCTAAAATGCCGGGATGTAACGCCCATCACAAAAAATACATGCCGATGTAAGTAGTCCCCAACAAATTCAACAATGTAATAAGTATTTGTACTTTGATTCAATATCAATGTTAATCGCCTTTTTAAAAATTGCATTTCGATTTTTTTTTTGTAATGCTTCACGGTTAAAATACCTAGCAATTTAGTTTAATGTTTGTTAGTACGCAAGTTAATTCGCAAGGTTTAAAGAAACAAGCTAACTCTTTCGACGTTGGTTTCAAAAGCAATGTAATAATCGCTTTGCTTCGGTTTTTATAAGCAGCAATTGGCTTCATTGTTTGTTTACTAACGAATTCGTTACTCTACCAATAAAGGTAGTTGTTTATTAATTAACCCTGACAAATTCGCTATTTCTTTAACAAAACATTATCCATGTCATTGGCGTATTTTAGCAATTTCAATCCCTTCATTTTACCTGCTTTTGGCAAGGAGCAATGTACCGTAGCTCAGAGCCGGGGTATGAATTATGATTAGTGGTTAAATTCACATTATGCAGTTTCCTTTAACATTTCCCCAAATATTTGTCCAACGACTTTACAAGTCAAGCACCATTCATAGTATCTATATCAAAGACCAAACTATCTACACTACCCTGGAATTTCCTTGCAAATTCATCAGATTTTATTCCATCAAATACTCTAAAATAAACAAAAAACATGGTAGGTGGTACCATAGGGGAGAGTATAGGAGTAGGAGAAGAGGTCATCACTAGAGCTTGCAAACTTTCATTCAAAGCTCACAAGAAGTTTCCTGAAAAGCAATATATGTATGACAAGAGTAGGAGCTCATCACTTGATGCTGTATTTGCTTTCTCAGGAACATGGTCTGTGGAAGATTGGGTTTCCAAGAAACCATTTGGAGATGCCAAGATTGATAATGTGTTGTTTCCATCTCTCAGAAGTGTTGGTAATGATGCTGCAGCTACGGTTAATGAGGCGTTTGCTTGTAGATTTGGGGAAATAATGAGTAGGACATCTCTTGCTAGTGAGGTAATATTGTTAGTGATCGTTTAGTATGCTTGATTTATGTTGAGGAGACCGGTGGTGGAACTTAATTTTTGGAAAATTATAATTTTACTATAAGTCAACATGTTCCAATATTTCTTAAGAATCTGCATAAAAATCTCCATAAAGATCGACCTGTAGGATAGTATTCAACCTTACTTCTCTAATTTATAACAAAGAGGTTGTTTTCAAATTGGTCCAAGAATGAATTATAAACACAATTCCTATTTACTACTCCCTTCATTCCAAATTGTTTGAGAGTTTTAATTTTTCACAAATTTTAAGACAAATTCAAATTTGTATCATGTTTTCAATTTTCCCTCCACAATGATCTCTCACAAATAAGAATTAATTTTGGGATGTCCCAAAATGGACATCCCTAATATTGGAATGGAGGGAGTACTTCACAAATATGAGGATATACAACTTATGCATAAGCTAGAAATATATTGGTATGGAATTTGGAGTTACTTTGCTTTGAAGGGTCTGAAATGGAAATCTTAATAATCTTAAATTTGTTGATATGTTCCATATTCAAATCTATCCGATTAAATATAGTGATAAAACTGCATCAATCATTTTGGAATATTGAATGGTTAATATGTCCTTGAGCGATATCTAGTTCAATTCAAGAAATTAGTACATTGTTTTAGGAGAAGCCATTTTGATCTATTTTGAAGATGTAGATATTTGGCATATACAAAGCATTTAATTGGGATATCTTGCTCAGGTTGAAAAAGCAGCATTCGATGGGAAACAAGTAGTGTTTACCGGACACTCGTCTGGCGGTCCAATAGCTATACTTTCAGCTATCTGGTTCTTTGAGAAGTACATTAGAGTACCAGCTGCAGATAATAGAATCCTGAAACCGCCATATTGTTTAACTTTCGGTTCCCCTTTAATGGGGGATAAGATATTTTCCCATGCTCTTCGACGAGAGGGATGGGCGAGGCACTTCATAAATTTTGTCCTGAGGCACGACCTTGTCCCTCGTATTGCATTTGCTCCACTTTCGCCTATGGAAAAAGCCCCACTTCAACAAATTCTCTCCTTTCTAAATCCAAAATCCCAGTATTTTCGTAATGAATCCATAGGGATTTCCAATGAGGCTTGTGCTTTCTTTCAGACCGTTTTGAGGAGTGCATTATCTGTTGCAAGCTATACAGCATGCCATCTCAAGGAGTGTACAAACCCCTTACTGGAAACTTTCTCCAGCTTTGTTTCACTCAGTCCATATAGACCATCTGGAACGTTCGTCTTCTGCACTTGCAATGGGAAATTAGTCATTGTTGATAACCCTGACGGTGTCCTGCAAATGTTGTTTTATTGTGCTCAGTTGGACGAGAGTACAGAAGTAGCTGATGCCTCTTTTGGAAGCTTAAAAATACATCTTGAATATGAGACTGAATTGCAAAATAGCTTATTCAAGATGAATCAAGATGTTGACTGGTTAAATAGTCTTGCAGATATCCCTTTGATGTATGATTCAAGTTCATTTCATTTTGGAGCAGCATCGACGATGGATTCAACTCTGAATGAACTAGGCTTGGTAATTAGTTTACTAGCTAACAAATAAATGTTCCATTTGCATAAACTGAATATGTTATTTGATTTCACATGCTAATTTTAAATTGTTATCGAAAACAATGCTAGAGTAGAGTGAAAGAGCAAGGCTGTGTCTTCGAGCTGCTGGGGAGTCGGAGAAGCAAAAACAGAGAAACCTAGAGAAGATGGACCAGAACAAGGAAAAAATCCGCCAAGGGTTGATGAAGATAGAGGAGTACAAGACTAAGTGTGATTTTCGGAAAATTGGTTACTACGACGCCTTCAAGCTCCAGAGAGACACCACTGACTTTTATGCCAATGTTAATAGGCTTGAGCTTGCAGGAATGTGGGATGAGATTGTTGAGATGTTGAAAAGGTATGAACTCCCAGATGGATTCGAGAGTTGTAAGGAGTGGATCGAATTAGGGACGAAGTTTAGACGGTTGCTGGAGCCATTGGACATAGCCAACTACTACAGACACTTGAAGAATGATGACACAGGACCTTACATGAAAAGGGCTCGACCGAAACGATACAGGTTCACTCAGAATTGGCTAGAACATGCTGAAAGAATGGCAACAAACGAAAGCACGGAGTCGTGGTTCTGGGCAGAGGTTGAAGAAGTGAGGGCTGAGAGTAGTGTTAAGCCATTTGAACAAGTGAAAGCAAAAGTCATCAGATTAGAGAGGCAGGCATGTGAATGGTTTGAAAGAAGACTATTGGACAAGGATGTATTTTTTGAAGAATCTACTTTTATCAAATGGTGGAAATTGCTTCCTCAACAACACAGAAACCAATCTCCAGTTTTAGAGATTATCAAGAAGCTAAACACTTCCTCTACATCAAAGAACCAAGGCTTCTAGCCTAATGGTTATCAACCCAAGTCTCCATATGAGAGGTTTGGGTTCGATTCACAGAGGGGTCTTATAAAACATTCTCCCTCTGAAAAAAAAAAAAAAAACTTCCTCTACATGAAAAGAAGATAGATCTTCATTTGGCAATGTAAGAGTGATTGAATAAATAGTTGATATTGATAATTATAAAGAACAGAGTAGAAAAGCTATTTGTCTTATTTCATACAGAGTAATATATACTCCTAGCTTATTGTACCCAAATACCCAACAAGGCCTTAAAGTTTCAAATATCATGGTGGAAAAAATTTCAATCAGTTATTCCACAAGTATCACTACACTTACCGTTAACTTTGCCAAAGAACAATGCAAGTAATCATTAACTTTGCAAGTAAATATATTGCCAAAGAACAATGCAAGTAATCATTAACTTTGCAAGTAAATATATTGTCACAAGAATTTTGTCAACTACGAATAGAATTTTTTTGTGATTATATATAGCAGCTAGTTTATATTTTTGTGATTCCGAAACTATGATCGAAAACGAAAATTTTAACCATGATCATATATGATAACAAAAATTTGACAAACCTATCAACCCCTGGGTCTGACTCGGCTCAAACTTAAGCATGACTTTATCGATAAGTAGAACAAATTATTCGGAGACCGTTGAATAAGAAAGACTTCCCTTGCTGCTGACTCCAAAGACTGAAATCGGCTTCATCTGCTAAATAAGAAAAAAAAAGATTAACCTACTTGCTATCCTATTTACTATCTACTCTCATACAAGAAAAAACGACTAATAACTTGTGAGGTAAACATCAAATTTTTTTTTTTTAATTCGATCCTCATTATCATCAAGAACTCTGATCAAGTGCTTAAGAACACCTTGTGAATGTAGGAGCAAAAGCGCAAATCGAACGAGTGGCTTCCAGTAACATCGTCGCGCGACGCTAAGTGGTGGTCTTCTGCTTTCCATAATGTCACCGCCATGGTTGGTGCTGGTGTACTTGGCCTCCCTTATGCCATGTCCGAGCTCGGATGGTAACGTTTTTAAATGTGATGATATTGCTATTGGTTTTATTAGTTATCAATTATCATATATGCATTGTCTTTAAAAAAACATGTATTGTCTTTAATCCAAATGTAGATGTATATATGCCTAGCGGGGTAGAATTAGATTTTTATATAGAGATACGAATAAATTAATACCAAGGACAAATATAAAAATATATGTACATGCATACAAAATGATTTCTGAAAAAATAGTATAATAATTTCATTTTTCTAGAAAAATATATTGGGTACATGCATTATGGATTTAAGAAATGTGGTTATCATGCATATTGATTTTTAATCAACTAGTAACATATTAGTATCACAGACGCCAAATAACTTTCTGAAAGGAAAAAAATAGAAAATATCTCCTTTTTTTAGGTTTAAAATGCTTGTTAAACTCATTAAATACTTAAAACCTCCTTAATTAATTCAAAGACTTAATTTATAAAATTTTTTTGCTAATGAATTATTTTAAGTAATTATCAAAATTTTAATAAGTTAAATTTTCTACTTATTTTTCTCCTCTAAAAAATCATAGCGATAAAGTCCAAATTTACATACTTATCTTCCCAAAATTTTCTTCACATCTCAATTATCCTCTTAATAATATTAATATTAATAATAATAAATATAATAATAATGATTAAAATAAAAACAAAATAAAATAATATAATAATAATGATAATAATAAGAATAAAAAAAAAAAAAAAATAATAATAATGACAATAATAATAAAATAATAATAATAAATAATAATAATAATAATAACATAAACAATAATAATAACAAAAATAAAATAAAATAAAAATAAACATAATAATAAATATCATAATAATAATAAAATAATAATAAACATAATAAAAATGATATTAATAATAATAAAATAATAAATAATAATAACAATAATAATAATGTAATAGTATAAATAGTAATAATAATAACAAAATAATAATAATAATAATAAAAAATAATATTAAAATAATAAAAATAAGAATAAGAATAAAAAAAATAATAATAACAACAAAAACTAATATAAATAATAATAATAATAAAATAAAAATAATAATAACAATAATAATATTAATGATAATAATAATAAAAAATAATAAAAAATAATAATAATATTGAAAACAATAATAATAATAACAAAAAATAAAAATAATAAAATAATAATAATAATAATAATAATAATAATAATAAAATAATAATATTAATAAGAAAATAATAAATAAAATAATAATAAGAAAACAACACATTAATAAAAATAATAATAATAAATAATGAATAATAATAAAAAATAACAATAATGTAAAATAAATATTAAAAATAATAATAAAATAAATAAATAATAATAATATTAATAATAAGAATAAAATAATAATAATAATAATAACAACAAAATAATAATAATACACACACAAATAATACCAATAATAATAATAATAATAATAAATAATAATAATAATAATAATACAATGAAAACAATAATAACAATAACAAAAATAATAATAATATTTAATAAGAACAAAATAATAATTATAATAATAATAAGAAAAATAATAATAATAATAATAAAAACAATAATATCAAAAAATATAATAAAAAATAATAAATAAAAATATTAATAATAAAAACAATAATAATAAAAATAATAAATAAATAAAATAATAATAATAATAATAAAGAAATAATAATAAAATAATAAAAATAATTATATTAATAATACAATAATTATTATAATTAATAATAATAACGTGGTTATCGCATTTTACTAAATGCAAATATCAGGGCGTGAATGCTAATGTAGACGCTTTCAAACAAAGCAAGTTAAGGATTTCCAGTAAATGCAAAAATATTACGGTGTAATTACTCATAATCAGCTTAAGACAGCTACCCTCGATTATTAATACTCTACTGGTTTCTGGTCAATGAGTTAGAAATAGATAATTAATTAATAATAACCAATTATATGTAATTAATTAATTGAGCTGCAAAATAAATTCTGACAAAAATCTAAGTTAAACAACATTTACTCTATTCATTAATTTATATATATTTATATATATATACGAAAATATTTTATTTTTGTGGATACATGCATATGAGTTCCCAAAATATTGTTACATATTGATTTTTAATTTATAATATTTTTTGGTAGCCGCTAAACGTCGGTTTGTAAATTATTAATGCTATCTTAAAATATCTAACTATTATGCCCCTATTTTGAATATGGACAATCACATATAATTCTTTATTTTTTTATTTTTTATTTTTATATCTCACAATCCAATATTTGTTTTACGTTTTATCATCACAAATCTCAGATAAAATATAACCTCACAAAATAAATTTAATTTACATTCATTTTTCATTAGATTTAATCGCTAGATAAGTCTTTTATTTCCTTTAATTATAAGTAAATTGCTTAAACTCTTTAAAAGAATGCAAAACGAAATGTAATTTTACCAAGTATACGGAATCTTTACGTGTCGCTACCTCAAAATGTTTTTCACAAAGGTACGCTTATTTTTAAAGAATTATTTGCATCATAAATTAAATTATTATTTTGTGTAATGTTACGCGATAATGCAAGATTTGTGATGCTAATTGTTATAATTAGAAAGATAATAGATATCGCATCTAAAATAAAAAATAAAAAATTCTGGTAAAGAATTAAATGTCGATTTATATTAAAATAATAAGTGTATATTGAAGTCTAATCAATTTTTCAAACGACATTTGGCTAGCCTACGTATTTTTTATTTACTTTCTTGGGTCAATACTACATATTTCAACGATAGTGCTTTTTTAGGCTTATATATATATGCCTTTATCCTCTTTATGCAAAGATATGTTTTTTGGGAATTAAAAGAATGTTAATATTCATTCATAAATCGGGTAGACCAAGATGCATAATCAAATAATAAGGATACTTTTTACATCAATCAACGTAAAGATTTTCCTTAAAAGCGATAACTAATCGATAAAAATCGATGTAATCACATATCGATATTCACCAAAGTTAAAAATTACAAAGCATGTATTTAAATACAAAAAAATATTCCTTACTAACACAAAACGTCAGCTTCCGTGCCTCAAACGACATTTATTATATATTCATATCTTGAAAGATATATCCTCGTCAAGTAATAAATCAGATCTATAAAATAACCATCACTTTATAAAGATACGTAAGAAACAAACATTAATCCAAAACTATTTAAAAAAACTACACTAAATCGGATAAAAAGTCATTACATTAACAAAACGTAACACTTGCATTATTAAAAAAATAAAGAAATAATAATGAAATCTGGTATCAACCACAAAAAATTCGCTGCTATTTCTCCCCAAAAAGCATGATTTTTCTATAAGAAAGCTCTTCTAAGAGAGAGAGTAGCTGATAGATAACCTCGTAACCTCCTTCAACTACTCAATACATCAAGAACAGAAACTTTACCAACGACACTCCTATCTATTTTCAGGGGTCCTGGAGTAACCGTTATCATTTTATCATGGGTGATAACCTTATATACATTATGGCAAATGGTGGAGATGCACGAAATGGTTCCTGGGAAGAGATTTGACCGCTACCATGAATTGGGTCAACATGCTTTTGGAGAAAAACTTGGGTTATGGATTGTTGTACCTCAACAATTGGTGGTACAAGTTGGAGTTGGTATTGTTTATATGGTTACTGGAGGCAACTCATTGAAGAAGTTCCATGACACTGTTTGCCCTATCTGCAAATCCATCAAGAGGACATATTTCATTATGATATTTGCTATTGTTCATCTTGTCATCTCTCATCTTCCCAACTTTAATTCCATCACTAGTATATCTCTTGTTGCTGCAGTCATGTCCCTCAGGTGCACCCATATATCTTAATTTGTTTTAACTTCTTTATTACTGTATTAAAAAAAGTTCGTTCAGTTGTTTTTCAATTATCAAAAATTACTAAATCTTTATTGGTACATACATATAACTTTAATTTAAATTAAAATTATCACAAGCACTCATATATATACAAATACTACGGAGTATCTTTTATGGAAAATGATCAGTATGAATCATGTTATGAAACTTAAAGCTTAAGAACGTTCTTAGACATTCATAGATCATTTTCTGGTTAGCATATTAATCTTGGCAACACAATTCACATGTTTTTTTATTACCATCAGTTTGTGTTCAAAATTAATATAGTAAACAGTGAAATATTTGAAGAGTCGTTCGTAAGCTTTAGGCTCAAACACCTAATCAACTATGATGAAAAATATATAATGTTAAATGATCATTTGCACATACAGCTATTCCATGATAGCTTGGGCTGCCTCAGCACATAAAGGCATTCAAGAAAGTGTGAGTTACAAACCAAGATCCTCAACTGGTGTAGGAAAAATGTTCGATTTTTTCAGTGCATTAGGTGATGTTGCTTTTGCCTATGCTGGACACAATGTAGTGCTGGAGATTCAAGCAACTCTACCTTCAACACCTGAGAAACCATCCAAGAAATTGATGTGGAAAGGGGTCGTAGTTGCCTACATTGTTGTTGCTTTATGTTACTTCCCTGTTGCTATGGTAGGGTATGCCGTTTTTGGAAACAGTGTTGAGGACAATGTTCTCATATCTCTTGAAAAACCAGCTTGGCTTATAGCAATGGCGAATATGTTTGTCGTAATCCATGTTATTGGAAGTTATCAGGTAATTTGCAAATTAGTCCGCGTGCTATCAGTAAATCCTGGTTTAGCCAGTGATACAATAAAAGGAATACATTGAGACCCCCTTTTGCCTTTCGTTTTGGCTTAATTAGATGATTCGCTATTTCCCCTTAATGTTGATTTTGTAGAAGCAACTAAAGTGAAAAATTATAGTGTTCACTCATGTCGTTTTGTTACTTTGGATATAGGTTTATGCCATGCCCGTTTTCGATACGATGGAATCTTGGTTAGTGAAGAGATGGAACTTCAGCCCAAGTAGAAAACTCCGTTTTTGTACACGAACTTCTTATGTTGGTAAGCAAATTAAATACACTAATTTCCATGTGTGTCTAATATATAAGCATGTCACATTTTTTAATAACCATATCATTTTGTTCAGTGAAAGTTAATGTATACTAGCTAGAAAATTGTTGTTCATCAATAATATATTTTTCACTGAATTTTTTGTCCATCCATTTTGATGTCCAGTTGTGACAATGTTCGTGGCAATAACATTTCCGTTCTTTGGTGGTCTTCTTGGCTTCTTCGGAGGATTTGCTTTTGCTCCAACTACATATTATGTAAGCGATTCATTCTTGTTGAATGCTAATTTGATTCTTCAACTTTGATTTCTTGTTTTTTTATTACCCTCTATACATAACGGTTTTGTTTGACTTTTTTACTCACTTCAATTCAAATTAATTGGATTTTGATTTTCGAAGTGAAGCCTTGATCATGAATAATTTTTTTCTGTTGCATGCTCATTTCGATGTGTTCTTTACGGCTTCACAACAGCATGCATGTGGCTTACCCTCTACAAGCCAAAAAGATTTAGCTTGTCTTGGACCATAAATTGGGTGAGTTATGACATTTCATAAAATGTCTCATTTATCATAGTATATTTTAAATTGTCTCATGATCTTCTTGTGCTTTACTTTCCTATAATATGACAGATATGTATCGTGCTTGGTGTTACTCTAATGATTTTAGCCCCCATTGGAGCGTTGAGATCAATCATTCTGCAGGCCAAGGACTATAAGTTCTACTCTTGAAGATGTGATCGATCTTGCTTGTCGAGAATTTGACTCAATTAATCCAAATAATTTTGTAATTCTTTTCGTATTCAGTGCTTTTGCATTTATTTTAATTTTTTTATGAAATTGATCAACTTAGTATTTCATGTGAACAGAAGTAGTTGCTTTTCGTTTGATGACATTAGATCGTAATAATTGATAGGCATGACTTGCAAGTTGTAATTAATCTTATATATTTAATTACTTTAGATAGTTTTTTTTTCTTTATCAGTAATGATGAGCTAAGTAGTCTTGCAAAGTATTGCCACAGACCATTTTTCTAGATCATGCAATGGATGAAAATGGGAATTTGGTTATTGGCAATATCTTGGGAATTTAAGATTTTTTTTAAAATTAAGATTCGGTTCATTCAAATTATTTTGGCCCAATGTTGTATTTTGTGTAATTTAACTAGATAATTTTCATATTAGAATAATTAACCTTCCGTTGAAATTTTCATAATTATTGGGAATGAAGAAGGAGGATAAAGAGGAGAGAGAGATATATAAGGTATGTCTGATAATTATTACATTTAAATGCAGCGAATTTCGACGTCTTCATGTCGTATTACCCTTCCGAATCCGCCAGCATGGATATCCGCTGACGTATACTTTCTCATTTTAATTGTAATAATTATTATATTTATTTATCTTTTTCACATCAAAATGGTATCTTATTCAAATACCATTAAGACGCCAAAAAAACTAATAAATATAATAATATTTCAATAAAATTTAATTAAATGTTACATATAAAATATTATACAAAATAATTAATTAAATAAATTTATAAATAGTTTATAATTTTATAAATGATAAAATTCAAATATTTTCAATATAAATAAATCATATACTCCCCTTCCTAAAAGATTGTCCATTTTTTACTTTTTGATAGTTGTACTTTTTAAACTTTGACCGTAGATATTTTTGTTTGAATTGTATAATAATTTATGAAAACTATATCAATGAAAAATATATTTTGAATTCTTTCCATTCATATACTTTTTATTAAATATTATACAACACAAAAAAATATATTTATGATCAAAGTTTAAGAAACCCCAACTTTATAAAAGAATCAAATCTTTGCAGGAATGGAAGAGGCTATTTCATAATAGTTTTAATGTTAAATAAAAAAAATTAATTTATAAATAATATGGGCAAATTTTTTTTTATAAATTCTAGTAATATTTTAAGAAAATAATTATGAAAAAACAAATAACATATCAATATATATTAAAAATGAGGAATAATGAAAAAAAGAAAAAAAATATAATTAATGCAAAAGTAATGCCCACTCACCTATTTAATGTGACTAATTGTAATTGAATGTGCACATCAAGCACATATATTCATCAAGATGGTGAAAATCATGTGGGCCTTCTCCTTAATTTTAGAGGGTTTAATTGAATTAGACAATCCACTCTCTTTCCTATTGATGAATCATCAATAGCCTTCAAAATAGATAGCATTAATTGTCTATTCTTTGTCAAATAGACACCATTATGCGTAGTCTAAGGAGGGAGGTGAGAGAAAAGTGGACAAGGTAGCTAGGTAGGCAATGGTGGTGGTGGGTGTTGGGATTGTTTTGTCGAGAGTGGTGGAGATGGGAGAGGGGTGGAGGGTTTACGGAAGGCTATTTATTTTCTATTTTATTTAATTGTTTGCTTTATAAAAAAAGCTCAAATATATTTTAGAGGTCAAATGAAATTAAGACTTAATTTTTTTGTCAAATTTTATGTTTTTCCTTAATACATTCTCTAAATTAGCAATTTTGAACAAAAAATGACCTATTTTTTCGGTTAACATAACAAATATGTTAATTTAAGGATCATTTGCGGCACGCGTCATCTTGGCCAGGCCATTTGTGCGTGATCTTCTTGCGGGCCGGCTGGCCCGGCGCGGTAAATTAAATATATATATAAACTCCAAAAACCCAAACCTGTCGATAATTTATCGTCTAAGCAATAAGCCCCGGCCCCGTCGTCACTTCCGGCCCCCCACGCCCCGTTTAGCTCCGGCAACTCCGTCAGGCTCGGTGACAACAGTTTCATCCGTTAATAATTGATATGTGAATGAACTTCTCTTTTAAAACAAGCCTCCTTAGAGGTAGTATAGAATGTCTGCTGAAAAAGAATTGTGGTGTGAAGCAGCTAATGTGAAGCAAAGGAACAAAGTATTAAGTAATACACCTTTTGTCAAGGTTACTACTTTATACGAATCAACAAATTGAACATGGTCAAAATGGATGCTTTTATTTGCTTATTTTGTTTATTTATTTCGGCTATACTTGATATGTTTATTTATTTTTATTTATTTATTTCGGCTATACTTGATATGTTTTGTTTATTTATTTTTGTTTATTTATTTGACTGGAACGAAAATGGAACTTGGCTTTCGCTGGAATCGGCGAAACCGATTGTCAGGCGAGCGATTCGGTTTCATCGCCAAACAAAGAGAAGACAGTTTGATTAAGTTCTCATTTCTCAAAAACCAAGCCGTCGAGGCAGGTGAAATGCTACTCGTGACCACCATGATTAAGGATTTGACTTAACTATCATGCGTAAACAACCTATGGAATGTTGGATCGAGAGATGTGGACATGAATTTGATATGACGATTGTTAGTAGGAGGGTGTTTTTTCCCCTAACATTTTGATTTGTCTTCACAAAAAATCTTAAATTAATTACAAAAGCATATGATTGATGGCATTAATCATTATCATTTCAATTTTTAATTTTTGTACAAGCATTGATAGGTCGCCCCAAAATTGTATCGTCTATGTATTATTTCAAATAGATCAATAACATGTTGATGATTGGGTCAACTATCGAGTCGTCAAACTTTCATCAGATGGAATAATTGTGCTCATGAATGCAATCTTAATTGAATACTCCCACAAGACAAATTGATGACCACTCAATTGTCTAGTGTGGTTTATCGATTGAAAGTAGTTTTACCGGAGTTGTGGTGTGTCGGGTTCGAGGTTTCACCGATGCAGCGGCTTAAAGTAGCGGTTCTGATTTTCCGTTAAGCAAAAATCAAATATCTAGAAGCTGTTCTAACGCTCAAGTTATCTGAGACTTAAAAAGTGCGGAATATTTTCTGAAGCGAAGGTGCAATCAAAATTAGGGCACATGTTCTTTTAAGATCATCTGATGGTTGTTCCGCAGCACTCACTTTTCGATCAAATTTCAAATCTTCATCCATTCTATATAACTTTTCTTTCAATAGATTCATGGCCATTCCAAGCTTTTTACACTCTGATGAGTTTTGTTTAAATAAAATTGAACACCGTTCCAACTCGTCGATATTATAACCCACATCTTTAGCTCCTATTCTTCTTTATTGACTTTATTTATATCGTCTATTCTTGAAGTTACATAATCATTATTATTATCGTTTCAGATAAATCAAAATAATTGGCACTCAAGATAATTTATTATGTCGATTTTTTTATAAAAAGTACTAACATATATATACATTCAATTTAAATTAGATAAAAAAAATTAGGATATTTATTATTAAATCAAATAACTATACAAACTAGCAGTGGAGGACTACCCTTATCCTTCCCAAAATCTTCTAGTATTTGCAGATGTACATTCTAAATAGAGCCATTTAGATTTAACTTTGTTTATCATTGATATAACGTAATACGAGATATGTAAATATTTTTGAAGTTAATAATACAAGGAATACAAATATATGTAAGAAGAGTGGTTTTGTGTAATGAATGTGTATGCATATTATAGATTAATTTTAAAAAGAGTTCATGCACTTACATAGATGAAATCTAGTCTTATAACTTAATTTTGAGTCCAAAATGATAGGCTTAAAAATTGTTCCAAAACCGAAACCAAACTGGAACAAACTAGAACCGAACCGATTTTGGTTCGGCTTTTGAGAGAATTGACGAAGTAGGTTCGGTTCCAGTTTTAAATCAAAACCAAACCACAATACCTTCATGTAAACTTAAAGTGTGACATTCTCTATTAATGAATCGAATAATTTGCCCCATACCCCTTTATAAATTTTAAAAAGAACCACCATACATCTATGTAAATTTAAAATGCACGATATCCCTTATAAATTTGAAAATTATTTGATTTGAAAATTATTTGGTTAATAGGTTTATAATATTATTATGGGCTAAAGCCCACTCTTCTATTTACTCCTACGTGTAACATATATATTGTACAGTTTATCACTAATCAAAGATGAGGCATTAATTCTAATCGTATCGTAGTTCTGAGCATATAACGATCCTTAACTATCATTACCAAATCTACCACTGGTACTCATATTTTTGATTATGATTGCGTTCAGGCCATGCTTGTGCAATGGTTGATGCATCTCTTCGTACAACTATACCATATTTTGAATAAGCTCGACCTTTATGGGAACTTTTGAAATTACGTTTCAATGTTGGCAATGGTCAACGTAAGGAGCAGATTAAGAAGGTTTTGGCTGAGTTTCGTCAACCAAAGAATATGTCTGTTGTGGATAATTTTGGATTGTTGCAACCTTTATGGAATGCTTTGACTACTTACAATCTTATACCGGTTGTCGTTGCGGTAAGTGTGATTGCAATCTTGGGAAAATCTTTTTGAGGCACTTTTTGATGAGGATTGTTTCATTATTTCTTGTATGAAATTAATGAATAACTATATTTTCATCTTCGTTCGTCCCTTTTTGTGAATCCACCGCGACTTTAAGCCGTGAAAGTTCGTAACACAGCTGCGAGGAAATAGGAAGTAAAAAGATGCGATGGAACATACTATTAGACTACCGATTTATAGCAGTTGGTAAATACTCGGACCCGAAATAGAACACTCTTGAAGCGAAACCAAGTATTGAGATCTTTGTGAAATAAGCAATGCGAAAATAAAAGCTTACCGCAAAATGGTAACCCGGTTCGGTGCTACTATAGCACATAGGTGCGGAGAGGCAACTTCGCGAATGAATCGGCTGAATAACGAGAAGATCGTATGTGAATGCTTCCGTTCTTACACGTGCTATTCAACTCACATCCCAATATGTATAAGACCATATTTCCCTAACGCTGCGCGTATGCTCATGACGCCCCTACTAGGGGTGTTCGCAGCGATTGTACATACTACGGGGAGTTATATAGAGCAGCTAAAATGCATTCGGCCTCTGATAAAAAAGATAAATTCTCTCAGCTCTTTTCCTCACAAAATAATGCGGAGAACAATATATTTTAAGTAAAGTCTAGATAAACAAGTGAGACCTTTATATGGTGTGAGCATAGTAAGTTTATGGTAATACTTCATGCTTTAATAGTTCTTTGATCTTTCGCTTTGTCATATCAGCCGAAATCTGTGCGCTTACATCTTGGTACACTCGAACTTTTACCATATATTATAGAAGCAATATCTACTTAAAATTTCCTCCCTACTTAAAATTTCCTCAAACAATACCATTAAAAATCAAGGGACATAATAATAGTACTTTCACATCTAAAAATAATATTTGGGTGTCTATAAAAAAACTCAGGTTTAGAGGAATTGCAGCAAATATAATTTTTACTTATGCCTAATAATTTTTTTAAATACCAAATTAAACCCAAAAGTAACTCCCAAAATTATTTAGCGATCAATTTGCAACCCCAATACCAATTACAAAATAAATCGCAAATAAGCTTCCCGCAATTACTAGGACCATTTCAACAATTAATTTTAGTATTTATTCACTGAGTGCAATCTTTAAATTGTTATAACGTGATGTTAATAACGGTTATGCGTTAGTTAGAGCTTTATAGATATGAAACGCATTATTTTCTACTGCACACAAAAGATTCGTTTCTTTTTAAGGTCACAAAAATGTTATGAATGAAAATATGAAGTGCAAAAAGAGTGAATCTTCACGTCTTCAAGGTGAGTGCTTAAATAGGTGTAGGCACAACCGACACAATCCTTCACTAATGGAAAGTTCATCAAAGGCTCCAATACTTTCCATTCGACATGACAATAAATAGCATGATGTTTGCCAAAACAATTTAGTGATGAAGCTTGATTGATTGAATCTCCAATCAATCTTTGATTCCCAAAACCTTCTCAATTTAGTTCTCACTCGAATATGCTTGCCTTAACAAAATGCCGTGTGAGTTAAATGCACGATCTCCAAATCTCGATCTACGTACGGCAGAGAAAAACAGGCTCTGCTATCTGTCTTTAACACTTTTCCACTCGCGAAAAACTTGGCCAATCCAGCAAATAACAATGTTGCCCGACAACACTCCCTAATCTTCACCAACAAATTGTAATTTGTTCAATTTTTAAAACACAAGTCATAACGGACCATAAAACTACTCTCTCCATTTCATATTAATTGATATTTTGAGATTTCGTGTCATGGCTTTGATCACATATTATTTTTTATTCACTAATTAAAAGAATATATAATTGATATAATTGGATTTGTTTTGAAATTTTCTTTCATAATATTATTTTTTTGTAATTTTTCATAATGTATATAAAAAGTAATTGATAATCAAAGTTGTGTCTCTAAAAGTAAGAAAATCAATTAATTTGAAATGGAGGTAGTATTATATTTATGTACTTATTCAATTATTTCGAACAATGGTATTTTATCCTTGTCTTCGACAATTAAACTAGCTCCAATTGTATGGTATCATAATTTGATTAGTTTCTATAGCAAGAATCATTTGAATGCTTCAAGACTTAAGCATTCAGAAGACGTGCTGGGACAACTCAATTAAGCATCCCCGGCCTTCGTAGGATAAATAAATCATGTCAATTAAGAATATTCGATGACTTATGTTATTAAAATTGAACATATTACATTGTACTAGTATTTTATGTAGTTTAGAGTTTGTTCTAGGGATTATAAATACCCCGTAAATTTACTAGGAACAACATTAACAAATAAATCATACTTATACTACATACTTCTAGTAAATTAAAGATATAATGGCCATTATAGTGCAAGATCTTGAGTTTACATCCTCTATCTCACAAAGTAGGTGGTTCAGTGCTCATATCTTGGATGGGGACAATCTTCTTCAGAAAATCGTACCGGAGATTATAAAGGATGTTGAGATACTAGAAGGTGATGGTGGACCTGGAACTATTAAGCTCATCCACTTTGCTGAAGGTTAGCTAGCTCACTTTGCATGTTCCTCACTCACCTTTATAAATTCTCGTATATTATGTTCGAGGTTTTTATATAATTGGTTCCCGATAATGGTACATAGCAATTAACATAGGTAAAGTTTAGTACTATATGATGTTTGGAATTGGTCGCCACAAATGTTAAAGGTTGTATCACATCTTGTAAAACGGGTTTCTAGCCTGATGAAATGATGGGAGCGCAAAGTGCACATTTTGCATTTGTAGGGAGCATATTGCTATGGCGTTATCAGTCTTAAGCTACTGACTTAGCGTTATTGGGCAGGCTTTATCATAATAGATTTATATGTATCCGATCATTATTTTCTCATTCTAACTTTTGTCTTGTGGCATTTGCATCCGATAATGTAGACAACCAATTGAAGAACATAAAGCACCGGGTTGACAAACTCGATGAGGACAGTTACGAGTATAGTTATTCTATAATCGAAGGAGATGCTTTGATGGATGTTCTTAAAGTGATCACTTGTGACATAAAGATCGTGCCATCAGCTGTTGATGGAGGATCCATGTTCAAAATGAGTAATAAATACCATACCAAAGAGGATGCCCAACTCAAAGAAGAGGACATCAATTTTGGGAAAGAGTATACTTTGGCAATCTGCAAAGCTATTGAAGCTTACCTCCAAGAAAATCCTGTTACCTACATCTAATGATAATACTCTGTGTTTATTAATAATGGGCTCTTGTTGAGTCTAGAACAAGTGCTGGTTTGGTGTGTGTGTGTGAGTGAGTGTGGATTTTAAGTGATCGTTTCATATTCGTGTGTTGATGGAATATGTATGTCAAAGGATTCTTAGGATGGCACATATGTATCTGTATTTTAACATATAAAATCTTTTGACGTGGAACACTTCATTCCACATGGGGAGTGTACATGTAGAAACATAGGAAATTGTTAAAATGTTCTCATAAACGTAATTAGATTTAACTTCAATACAAAAGGTAGATAATTTTATTTTTGATAATATGAAAGGTAGGCAATAAGATTTTTTTTTAATCTTTGGCAATTCGATCAGCCTGGATTCAGCTTGAAGTACATTTTCGATCATTGAAGTTCGCGTAGGGTGCGAAAATTAGTCGTTATGTGATTTTTAATTTGAAATTGATTTTTTAACGCTTTTAGATTTTTCGAGGCATGAAATTGACTTTTTATATTTTTAGAAGCGTTTTTGTCTTTTAAATAATTTGTGTGTATAAATTGAAAAAATTTGGGGGTAGGTTTACAAATTAAACAAAATTATATTGACACAAACTGGCTATTTAAAAAAAAGTTATGGAGCAAATTGACATTTTCCTTCCCCTCTTCCATCACCACAACCAACCAATCAATCACCATACTGCTACCAATCTTCACACACATGGGACCGAGTTCCAACCGAGTTCACCGGAGAAGATGACTTTTAAAAACCACCATTTCCGACCAAGAAAAACTCATCTCCGGTCAAAACACCAAATTTCTGGCGAAAACCAATTTTTACCAAAACCCATCATTTTTAGCCAAAAAACCACGAAAATTTCTTCTGTTCCGGAATCAATTTTTCCGGAACGGTTCCGAAAATTAAATTAAATCATTAAAAATACGATATTATTTAAAATTGAAATCAAATATAATTGATATATAATATATACACTTAAACTAATCAGAGAAAATCTTTATTTAAATGGTTGTCGGGATCAATTTTTACGGAAATTCGATTTTAACAACTTATTGAGAAAAAGTGGTTCGGCGGAATTTTAAAGAAATTTTAATGGAAGATTGATTGTAAAATAAGTTTGTGATAGTCTGTCGATAATAAAGCCGCGTATGATATGAAAGCTTAGCGTGTATACATTAGCACTCTAATGCAAAATCCGGAACCGTTCGAGGAGAAAAAACTCCGAAAGAAAAATTTCCCAAAATTTGTAAAAAGCGACAGATTTAAGCCAAGGAACCGATTTCAACTTCAAATCACTGCTTTTAGCCATGAATGGAGCAAATTCAAGCCAAAAACCATGAATGAAGCCAAAACCTACCACCATAACGCCACCAATTTCCGGCCAAAAATCCATGAAAACACATTCCTGGAACACAAAACCTGCATCCTTGCAACCAACTTTAGCCGAATTCGGCCAATTTCGGACCAAAAATCAACCAAAATCAGCAACAAGGAACCACAAAAAAAATTCTTGCTGCCGATATTGGATCAAATTAACTTTATTCACTTTTTTATGTGATTAGTTAGTACAAGTTTATTACTACAAATAAAAAGGTAGTCGATATTTACAGATTCCACAAATTGTATCATTTGTAAGCCATAGACTAAGATCATTTGTTCCTTTGATTTAAAGGCACAATGGTATTCATCTTGGAATAATAAAGAGATGGAGATAGATTTGATTATTCAGATGTGACGACTTGGTCTTCATCCTCCTTCTCTCCCCTACAAAAGAAATATATATACAAATATTGCTAAATTTATAGATGGATTCGGACCAAGATTTCGACTCTCCAAGTACCATACCATATATATTGCAACTATGAGTATATAATTACTCCATATGAGTTTGATTTAAGTGTTTAAGGATGATACTTAATATTGATTGAGTATGCAAAATGAAGAAAAAGACAGGCACCCAAACTGAGTAGTCGACTTGTCGAGTTTAATTAGCATGCTCAAGTACCATGATTGAGCACATGAATAGCAACCACTAATACGGAGTAACAAACAATTATGCCTAGATGACTTACCATTGACGAGCCCACCCCCAGCGAGAGAGTTGGTAAAGTTGAACAACCTCATTGAAAGCATGGCAAGTAAGTAACAGATGGTTGCGTGGTCGCACCATCCAGGCGAACCTCATTCCTGTTGCTGAATAGCAGCACATTACTGCAAAAAATGAAAATTGGAAGCCTCCTTCACTTCAGATATATACCATTTCTGCCCTAAAAAATTATTGTTGAGTCCAATTATAATTTGCGATTGAAAAACAGAAGCTTTACATTTTATGAGCATAATAGAAGATTTGGTAAAAGACGTAAAAAATTAAATGCCACAAACCATTCCAAACCTGCGGTCATCTTGCCGGATATCATTTCTGGGGGCTTCTGTGTATCAACCAACCCCTGACATAATATTGAAAGTAGTCATTTTTAACCTTGAATTACACCAGAAACAGTTTTGGATCATTGCATCCTGACCAATATTGATACAAGGTCGAAAATATTAAACCAATTTCAATTGAAGATTCCTTAGACTATTAGGGGTAGCTTATTATATTTTTTTCAAAATAACAACTATATATGTAGTATAATGTGATTTGTTAGAAGTTTAAGAGGGGAATCGCCTAATTTTTACCCTGTTATGCTCTACCACTGAGCAAAAACTGCGAACATCAAATTGCTTATTTTCGTTACAAACATTTGATATACAACCATTTAATTTTCGACGTATACAAACAAGAGGGCAATTTAAAGGTTTAAAATGCAATTCACTCCTTTGTGCTATATCAAATGTCATGCTAGCAAAGTTTGTATGAGAATTGAGAGGTCTCAGAAGGGAAGCATACCGCTATGACGATTCCAAAGTTGGCTGCAGGTCCCCAAAAATGAGCTGTTTTGGGGCCAACAGGACTGTTCCAGAATGCTCGTAACGTAGAACCCATCAGATTTTTTTTTTTTTAATTTATCAAACTGACCCTGTTTTTGCTGTTGACATTGTCAACATTCTTAAATGTTAATTTGCCAACATCAAAAAGAGGACAATAATTTTGACTTTTAAGGCACCTTAATTGTATGATAACAATTATCCATCATATTCCATAAGGTAGGAGGAGAAAATTATTGAGCTATGGTTCTTCATTTAGTACTAAAATCAACTCCTTGACCCTTTAGAAAGGTGGTAATATTCAGTAAGGGCAATTTCATGATCTAATATGACCAAGATTTGTCGCTTACCTCTAAATATTTTTCAGGTACGAGTATACATTATATATAAATTATGTGACCAACCGTCGGCAATAAAATATATTCCTATTTCATAATTCCTCCGTTTTTTTTGTTGCTCATCATTCTAGCTAAAATTTATTGATTCTTTTTAGTTGTCGTTTTACACTTCCGTTTCATTTTCATCTACTCGCCGATTCTTGAAATGATAGGGGCGTTTGACTTTTTTATGCTGCCGTAGTTGGCTTTTATTATGAAATTTTTTATTTGTGTTATATAATAATTTATGAAAGCTATGTCGATAAAAATACGTTTAGTGCTTTTCAAGATTTGATATAATTTTCGTCAAATATACTCTGGCCATGAAACAAAAATATTATGGTCGGATTAAAACCCCAATAAAAAAGTCGAAATATCCTATCATTCGTTAGCGGAGGGAGTAATTTTTTCAGAAGAAAAATAATAAAAAGGATTCAATGTCTGCGAGACTATTAAACAAACTTCTCTTTTTTCTTTAATTCATTATCTACTTAATTTTCAACATAAATTAGCCAAAAGTAAGAAGAGATAACCATTAAATAATCAAAAAGTAAATATTTAGTGGATAATCAATGAAGGGCATACATGTAAAACTAACTCTTTTCTTAATCAATGTATAGAATGACAAATAAAAAAACGGAAGAAATAATAAATATGGCATTGGATCGCATGTTACAAACTTATAATATCGGTCTAGTTTTATTTTTCAGAATTAAAATAGCATGTGTCAAGACCTTACCATAGATAACAATGAATATCACACAAGTGTAAAAAACAATTCGATAAAATATCCCTTCGATTTTTTAGTTATCGTCACAGCAAAAAAAATTATTTGAAAATCTTGTCGACACGGTGTTGTCTGGCGTTTGATTGGTTTTAAACATAGCCGCATTTATATATATGCAATAAAACTGTCTCAAAGACATTTATTAAATTGTTATTTGATTCATTAATTAGGTTGATGTGAAAATTGCCAGTATGACCACTAAAAAACCCGGAGGGAGTATTGTATGATATTTCGGATGAAGATACCCAGAGACCAGAGTCCATTTACAATAAACTAATTAAATTTCCGTTTGGAAGGTAGACTTTTGGTATTCACCGTAATTTAATAGCTACAGGTTTTAATTAATTTTAAAATTTCACATTACTTTTTTAGAAAAAAAAATACAACTTTAAACTAGATTCATACTCCAAGGTGAAAATGTTCAGAAAGTTATTAAAGAGAATCACCAGCACAAAGGTTGAAATTCCATCATCACATATCAACATGTCTGGGTACTTTTGAAAGGTTGGAATTCCATGAAATAATAAAATTGGAGCAAACTTTGGAGCTTCATAAATGGAATCCTTAAATTTGATTAGTAGAAGTCTTAAGTCAAGTTTACAAACAACACATGATAATTGATAAGCCATATAGTACAATGAAAATAAAAAAGAAGCCAAAAGATAGACATTCTTCATCATTGAAATTTGAAAGTAGTAACACAGATAAATGAATAAATAAATATAGAGAAGAAAAGATGAGAATCAATTACCTGAGTTAGAAATGGAGACGACGGAGAAAGAAGCAGTAGAGGTTGCCAGGTTCGGCTAATAAGTTGCTTGCTATCTTTGGTGAGAGATCATTAAATTTAATACCAAGTGTGATATGGGCGATATTTCAATTTCATTTCCTCTATTTAAATAATGTATGCAAACTTTGACAAGTGTGGGTTTTTTTTTATAGTTTAATATTTCAATATTTTCCAATTCCCTTCTCCTATAATTACTAGTCCATTTATATGGACAATATAATAAAGATGTGATAACTAATGAATTTTTAAATATTTATGAGATTTGAAAAAGAAATTATGGAACAATTTATTGATATAAATTTATACTTTCTTTATCCCATAAAGATTATATAATTTTTAATTTTTTGAAATTTAAATAGATAATATTACAATAAATAATTGATCTAATCTATTTCCAAAATTGCATGCAAATCTTGATCAAATGGGCTAACTTGTGAAAAATGAAAATATGTTATAGTAGATAATCTTCATGGATAGATTATAAAAAGACGAATTAATTTCTTAAAAATAGAAATGGATTTAAAAAATTGATAAATCAATTAAAATAAGTTGTTGTAATAATCTATATTTCCTCTGTATCAATAGCAATATTTTCTAGATTAAGACATTGTTTCAAAGTACTTAATTGTCCTGGAAAAAAATTATTATCTTTAACTTTTTGTTCATTTAAACTTTTAATTCTCATTTTAAAGTATAAGGATTATCTTTAACTAATAATGGATAAAAGAATAAGACTTGTATATATTATACATAGTATAATATTTTTAATCAATATGCATAGAGTTTCGTCATAGCCCACCGGCGTACCCACCATGTGAAATGTAAAGATATGGACTAGGACGGATAATTATTTAGTACTGCAGTATTTATGATAAGTGGTGCTCATATCTATATCATATATAATGTTTAAGGTTAAAATTGACATGTCATTTATGTCATACTTTATGAATTATCTAAAATATCCTTATCCTAGCAAAAAAATAATTACTCCCTCCAATTCAAAATATAAGACTTTTTCATTTTTTCATGTCCAACTTTGATCATCAATAACTAGTTAATTATATGATAAAATTTTGTAAAAATTTACTTTTATGAAAATATATTTAAAGAAAAATTTATTGATGTCAATTTTATATTTTTTGAACTAAAGAATAAGAAATAATTGATGGTCAAAGTTGGACACGTAAAAATGAAAACGTCTTATAATTTGAATTGGAGGTAGTACTACTCAAAACCCATTTCCACTTTATATCACTATTCAAAAATAACTATTACTCAAAACTCATTTCTCACTTTATCCATATTTAATATTTTATGGTGGCATACGGATAAACACAACTACCAATTTATATTTATGAGATTTGTTGGAGGTATGAATACGGTGAATTCGTATTGTAATAAGGTAACAGTGAGCAAATACCACATATCAATAAATTTTGGTGATTATTTATTTATTTTTAAGTTAATATTATTTTCATAAACTGAATATATTATACTAGCAATTCCAAAATAAAAATTATTAGAAATCAGATAGCTAGTTTTCATTTATTTTTCAAAGAATAAAGTTATGGAACTGGTCAAATTATTGTTTCGAAATTCAAACAATACTTGTTCATTGTTAAAAACAAAAATATCTTCAATTCTCGTTTTATATTGAAACGATCAAATGTTCTGCGCATCCGTTGATTCCTAAGTTGTTAAAGGTGGAATATTATCCGGTCTTAAAGTCAAAGCTTCGAAAGTTTGGGTTAGTAGTGGAAGTGTAGTTGTGTATATAAACAGAATTTGTTTTTGAGGAGAAGGCATTATATGAAATCCTCGATTTTCGAATTGATAAAGATATTGAAAGATCAAGAATTTTTATTATTTTTAAAATATTTGGAACTAATTCAGTTATGTCCGTGGAACCTTCAATTTATATTTTTTCACCAAAAATGTTTTATATTATTATTTGATAAATTATTCTTAAATTCTTATTCTTATAATAATTAAATGATTTGAATTCATAAATTTAAGTTCTCATATATTTGAATATTTTCTTTCCTATTATTAAAGTGATTTTTGGAGAGAATTGTAAAGTTTATCACGTATTATTTGTTTAAGAGGATAAAATTAAATTAAGAATTTTACGTAAAAATTTGTTAAAAATTTTAATATGATATCATGTCCTTAAAATAATTCATGATAGTGAAACTTTAATTGGGTACTTGAAGGTAAAGGGTTATTAGGTTACACCGTTAGTTTCAATTGGCGGTGCTACATACTTAATAGGAATCGAACGAGTAGGTAAATTATGCCAAATCGACAATGATGCATATTGATTCTCAACATATTATGGTTTGGTTTGCAATGTTATCTGGTACTTGGATCGTTCGGTATGTAATTTGATTTCAATATTTAGAGTTACCTGTCCATTTGGTATTAAATAGTGGGATTAAGTTGTATTTTGATCTCCGATAGTTTAAAAGTTGGAATGTAGTCCCAGAAAATGGCTATATGGGCGTGATTCGGTCTCCAATTTTACCGAAATAGTAATTTCATAATTAGCATATAATACCAAACTGGGAATTAAATCTCACCCATATAGTCACTTTTAGGGACTAAATCCCAACGTTTGAATTATCGGGCTAATATGCAACATGATTTCATTTTTCTGTGACCAAATTGGTAATAATTAACTCTCATAACTTATTTCCAATTTTTTCCAACACATGTAATTATTTTATAGACAATCTATTTTATAATTATCTAATTCAAACACATTTAACTACGGAATTTTAGAGGTTAGGTTCCGAAAATAAAGGAAACTATGTCCTAATTGTATAATTATAATGAAATTATTTCAATAATTAAAACATGAACCA
The DNA here is from genome assembly GCA_019722365.1 of Lithospermum erythrorhizon. NCBI lineage: Eukaryota > Viridiplantae > Streptophyta > Magnoliopsida > Boraginales > Boraginaceae > Lithospermum > Lithospermum erythrorhizon. The sequence continues at coordinate 117,102 of JADFUC010000662.1, read as the reverse complement.
TTCAAAGATATTGCGTCATATTGATGTAACCGGCCTATTTTAGTGGTGGGCTCAAGAAAAAATGATTGTCTCAAGCCCATTGATCTAGGTCAAGCCAAAAGGTCTTTTTGGAGATCCACAATAGTGGAACACTTGTCACTCTCTCGCCACTTTGTAGGTAGAGGGATCTTTCCAGATCCTCTATAATACTCCAACATTCACTTCATTAAAGAAAAGGCCACTTTGTCTCATTCATTTTTATTACCTCTCTTAAATACTCCCCATACTAACTTGATCGTCCGAGTATCTGTGGTCACCACGTGGTCACACTTTCAGGTACCACGGCGGACCACCTACACTCCTCGCGAGATCCATTGTGGCGAGGCAGGATATATTGACCCTTACCTAAGCGAACCATATCAACTCGCAATACCAACATAGAAGAAAGTCCAGATAGTGAAGCGCAAGTTTCCAACAAAGCAAACCTCTCAGCGATCCTCAAAAAATCTGTCTCATCATTTGGCGCCGTCTGTGGGGACCTAGAGATCCCATTTAACAAAAACGACAACCTCATACAAGTCCCCCACACCCCGATTACCAGCACGTGCCCCTCGCCCCCGAAGTCGAAGCTATATTCCGATAGCGACTTCGCGAGGAACGTGCGACATGGGAACAAGAGCGAGGCTCACAAGAGTACACCAGGTCGCATCATGACACTCAATACTCTCATGAAAGCAATAAACACGAGGAATCTCCTGCTGCGCTACAGGACGAGGTGAACCGCATCTCGACGATACTTGAGAGACGCAAAAATAAGTCCACAGCACCCTCGCAGGTGCCTGCACCTCAAGTAGACCCGGTTGTGGCGGCCTTACAGCAGCAACTAAATGACTTGAAGAAGATGATGGCCTCAGTCATTTCAACGGGCTCAACCCCATCAGCCACCATGACCAAGATGCCTTTTACGGACCGGTTGGATAGCATCGCCTTGCCAAGCGGGTTTAAACTCCCACAGTTCAACTTGTTCGATGGAAGTGGAGATCCGCTCAAGCACCTGAAGGGGTTCATTGCACATATGACCATAACGTCCAACAATCCGGACGTATACGCAAAGGCGTTCCCAAACAGCCTCACGGGAAAAGCCCTGGATTGGTACATGGAGTTACTGTGGGATCAAGAATGGATCAAATTAGAGGCGACTGTGGGATCAAGAATGAATCTCTTATAAAGTATCACGCCAAGGCCACAACCTTGGCAAAAGACTTCACCCATATTATCTTTGAGCACATACCTCGTACCGAGAATGAAGAAGCAAACCGGTTGTCGAAGCTCGCTACCGGTTATTATAATGAACTACCTAAGGAGGTTTATGTCGAGGTTTGAGACACGCAGGCCTACGAAGAGACATCCATAAAAGCTGTCTTAGAAGAACCTCGGGACTGGAGGACCGATATAGCCAGATTCTTACATGAAGGATTGTTGCCTGCGGACTCCACTGAGGCGAGGAAAATCCAGCAAAGAAGTCTCAGGTTTTGCATGTATGAGGGAGAGTTTTAGCGGAGATCCTTCGAGGGACCACTACTGCTCTGTGTATCTCAAGAAAATATCTCAAAGGTGTTGTATGAAGTGCACAGCAGATGGTGTGGCAGCCACATCGGAGGAAGGCCTTTAGCAACTAAGATAACCCGCACAGGCTATTTCTGGCCCACATTGGTCAGAGATTCAACAGACTTTGTTCAGAAATGCGAGGCATGCCAGAAGCTGGGAAATGTCCCTTAGCAATCCCCAACGATGATGACCCCCATAATCAGTCTTATTCGATTCACTTTGTGGGGAATTGACTTAGTAGGGAAACTGCCAAAGGCTTAAGGATCAGCAGGATACATGGAGGTAGTGGTGGATTATTTTAGCAAATGGGTGGAAGCCACTCCCCTAGCGAAGATCAAGGGGGAGGACATTGTGTGATTCCTATGGAAGCAAGTCCTAACCCGCTTTGGCATCCCGCGAATCTTGGTATCGGATAATGGTGTGCAATTCGCTAGCTCCTCTCTCCAGGAATTTTGCGAGAAATATGGCTTAGAACAACGATTCGCTCCTATGTACTATCCCCAAGAAAACGGCCAAGTAGAAGTGATAAACTGAACCATATTTAAAGGAATAAAAAAGAATCTGGTTTAGAGCGGGGCATCTGGGGGATCGTGGATAGAAGAGTTGCAAACTGTGTTATGGTCCCTGTGAACCACGCCTTCCAATGCTTAGTATATAGAACAAAAGTTGTTCTACCAACCGAGGTAGGTCTGCCCACGTGGAGACAGAGGGGGTTCGATGAAGTTCACAACTCCTACGCACTAAAGGAACAACTAAACTTCATTGATGAACTTAGGGACAAAGCTTTATTCACCATGAAAAAATACAAGCACCTCATGGCTCGCTCGTATAATCGCAGAGTTAAGAATCGCCAATTCCGCGTGGGTGATCTAGTGTTGAAGCTACATTCTGCGAGTCACCCAAATGATGTGAACAAGCTCAGCCCTAAATGGGAGGGACGTCTCGTATGAGCCGCGTTCTAGGCCCAAGGACATACGAGTTGGAAGAAATCGATGGCAAGCTAGACCTGGCACACCTCCAAGCTAAGCAAATTCTATTGCTAATCATTGGTTCATTATGAGCCCGCTTAAATTATGTCAAATCTTATTAACGAATGCTCGGAGTTATATAACATTTGGAGTATCAACATTTTGTAAGGCAAAACAAAATGACTCGCTGAGTTAGCGATGATTATAAATAAAGTTGGTATTCCCCAAAACATTATCTCATGTGTGCTTATGACTTTATGTGCGAATCAGTACACAAGCGCCAAAAGATTATACTTTCCCGATTAAAACAATAAAGAAAGGCTATCGCCACGAGCTGATCACTCGCATGTTCCAAGTAAAAGTATAGCCAAGTCTACAAACCTTAACAACCTTTCTAACAATTACAACGACTCTCGCCCACGTAACCCTCCAAGAGAAAAGTGAGGAGGCGAGAAGATATTTGTAAAAAAGCATGAAGATGACATTTGTAATAGCCTCCTTATTTTTCTAAGGCAACTATTACAAGGGGGCAGGATATAATATACAACGAAAATTCAATTACAAATGATGTTCAAACAGTTGAAGTAAATGAAATTCAATTGCACAAAAACATCAAAATAATTGAAGCAAACGACAAATAAGATAAATAACCAAGGCAAGTTAAAATATCCGAACAAAGAAAACATTGTCATCAAAAGTACGATTACAAAAGATAGTGGGATAAAAGGAGGGACCGAAAAACAGGTGAGCAAGCGACAAATGGTAAATAACCAAGGCAAGTTAAAACGATATCAGAGACAGAAAACATTTGTCATCAAAAGTACGATTACAAAGAATGAGTGGGATAAAAGGAGGGACGAAATAAGCCTTGTCGCTTGGGCTTTCATTTAGAAGGGCTTCGCCCATCTCCATCTGAAGGGGCATCGAGGAAGCTCCGGCAGAGCAGAAGGATTAAACCTTCACGGAAACTCTGATAATTAGGCGTACTTTTCAGCTTTAAGCTCAATTGCTGACAGCATTGCTCCCCGACCCGTGAAGACTTCAATTTCTTGGAAAAGCTGACTACGGGCGGAGGGAGGAGGCCTGAAACTCGGTTGTGACTTTTACCTTGAGTGTTAGACCTCTGGGTGGCGAGAAGCCTCGGCCGGTATGGTGCCTACGCTCGGATGGGTAGATCCTAGGAACCAAAGCTTGAACTTTGTTTAAAATCAAGTATGAATTTCATTTGTGATTAAACACAAATTGACATCCACAGAATCTCAAAGTAGTATAGAATTAATCTAAATTCATATAATGACATATGAATACGAGAGTACTTACGGAGGCCACCACCGAGTCTATCTCCAAATCTTTCCACGAAGCCTCCTTTGAATTCCATTTGTTGAGCAACTTCCAAATGCCAAGTACTTTCTAGTTAGTCGCGCGGGAGAGAGGTTGAATCTTACATTTGCGTCTGCTAGAACACTTAAGTTGGAATTGGATGAAAAATCAAGAAATTTCAATTCTTCTCCCCTTCGACCATCCTAGAGGAGAAAAAGAGAGCTTTATTTTCTTTTTCATCGTGAAAAAATAGCCTAAATATTAAGGATCAACATATAGTGGTCCGTCATTTAGTCTAAGAGATCAACCGAGCGGTTAATGAGCGACTTCGTTTGATTTAATTAAAGCTGTTAAGAAAAAAGAAGCTTAACAGTTGTTAATAGTAGCCCCAACAAGTTACTATGAAGCTCGACTAGCTATCAATTAATTCAATTGACTAATTAATTAATTGGGTTAAATCAATTATATTTTACATTAGATAACATAAAATTTTAATTAAATATTAGATTGATTACAATCAACTCTCAATTTATCAAATGTAGTTTAATTTCATACATGAAATATAATTCAACGTCCTTTGTATGTGTGTGTGACGCCCTTCGAGATAATAGTAAGTTGTACATAATAATAATAATATGACGATTACTATTATTATAACGTTAAAGTAAGATCTATGATAATTCGCCTTAAATTATCACTTCAAAGAACCAACTAGTAGCATACAATTACTAAAATTGAACACTAAGTTGATAATCGCGTTTAACGAACACTAAATGAATTGATACCTGATGCTCCTTGTGAGACGTAATAAAAAGGAATCAATTTTTAATTGATTTCAGCTGAGACTCTCCTCGCGAGTTTGTCTCGTTGAGGAGTTGACTTTCATGCTTAACTTTGTGAAGCCCGAGGTAATCCTGCAGCAGGCTTCCTCGCCGGTGTGCAGGAGGGCGTTGATCAGATTGACTACCGGCGAGCCTCACTTTGCTTCGCCAACTCTTTCCTAAAGTGAAATTTATCTTCCAGAAGAGGCCCGAGTTTGGAGATATTTATTCTCTCTCAAGCGATCCGCCTCTCATGACTTCCAAAACCGAGTGTTGGCGGCACGAAAACAAACAAAAAGGATAAATAAAGGAAGAGGTAAAAACAGGGAGTGGAGATTGAGAATACCCACTGGCTGAGCTCAGTAGCAAGGGGTCTCGTGGCTGGGAAGGCGTTGAGGTTGCTCTTGAAGGGAGTGCCTTCGCATACTTGACCTCAGGGTAAAGATGTAGGGAGGTGAGGGAATTCAGGTAGTATAAAACCGAGGAGGCCATGAAAATTTGAAAAGCGAGAGAAAGGGAGAAGGAAGATTCCTCCACTTGGCGGAATCGAGAGAGAACTCGAAGTGGCGCCTTTTAGCACCGCTCATGAGAAAGCGCCTCCCTTTGGAGGCTTCTGTGAAAATAAGGAGAGGAATTAAATCGGCCAAGTTTACACGAGAGAAGAAAAAGAGCCGCGAACTTGACTCGACGGAAGCGGGCGAGAATGTGAAGAATATACAAAAGAGAATTGGGGCCGAGGGAGAGGTAGATCCAGTGATGTGGCGCTGCCCAACGACACTTACGCTTCTTAGAAGGCAATGGGCCCTTTACTCACTCATTTTAGCGGAGGTTGTATTGGGTAGAGATCTCACCGCCGCCCAGTAAAATCTCTCTCCTCATAAAAAGAAATCGAGAGTCAAATAAAGAAGAAATTAAAATCAAAGAAAGGTTAGAGAGTTAGTCATATACCCCAAGGCATGGGATTTCCAGACAAGTCGAACTCCTTGTCTGGTCCTTTGCTCGATACATGCTTCCCGCCGCCACTTGAAAGGCCTTCACATGTCACGCTTATTCCTAAAGATCCTCCTCAGCTTCTCCAAACGCGGACCTTATAAGTCGAAACTTGGAGCGTCTGCTTCTAATCAGTGAAGCCTTAGGAACCCGCTCGTCATACCCGGCTTTGAGTATCAAAGAGAATGCCCAGCGATTCTCACTTGACACTTCCGGGTTTCGTCCATAAAAAATATTCCAACCCACAGCGAGGCGAGAGAGGAACGTCAGCATTATGCGGCTTTGGCGATATAGTTGGCAAAAAAGGGGTAAGTTGGGTTCTACCTTAATTATTCTACATATTACATGGAAAACAGTAATATAAATCCAACATAAAGGGCGAATCTAGTTGGGGGCACGGTTAAGGGCGATTAACAACTCATTGATAAAGAGGGATAGGAAAGCAAACCCCATAAGTAAAAAGCTCTACATATATACTAGTCCAACGAAGACTTAAAGGGCCATCTACTACGCCCTTCGCTACTAGCGGATGATATACTTGGTCCGTCCCAAAGGGCAATCTCATTTCAACTAAGGAGGGGATGAAGAAGTACTCCCTAAGGTGATTTAGATCGGATAGTTCTACACCTACATAAGGAGTTCTTTATAATAGTGGGGTCCTCACCTTATTTATCTTTACCCTTGGAACTGGCGGCCTTGTCCCTAGGGACATCTCCGCTGGAAGCAGAGATATTCACTTCCTTTATGAGAGTCTTCTTCTTCTTCTTCTTCTTCTTTGTAAGGCCCGCCTTGGCTCCAGAAGTGACTCCCTCATAAAGCAAAAGAGTTGTATTAGCGAGGTTCGCAACCCAAAGAGCATTCAATAAGGATTACCTCTTGAAGAGCGATCTCAGTAGGGGTAGCCATCTGCGATTCAGCCACAAACTCCTGGTTCGCTGGAGTATCCCTCGCATAGCCTTGCGAGTCGGAGTGGTCGGAAGATAGATTCACGTTGCTCGAAGACATGTTATGATTTTTTGGAATGAAGAATCAAAAGTGTCAAAATAAAAAAGACAACCTTTTTGGGACCCCGGTTAAAACTCTAAAAGACAACTTTTGGGACCATGGTCGGAACTAAAAAATACAACCCGTTTTGGGACGACACTCAAAATCAAAGGAAAATAGATGACCCTTTGAACCCTAACCAAACCCCTCAGAGGAGACACCCCCTCTTGGGAACGAAGGTAACCGCCACCAAGAGGGGCGGCCTTCACCAGGAAACCAAAGGGCCACCTCCTCAGGGTCCTTCAGCCGGTGTGGTTCTCACCAAAAACCCCTAAAAAGAAACCCCACAATGTTGGAGTGGTCGAGGCTCCCCCTTTCTTAGGGGATAAAGATGGGACTTTCAAAAAACTAAAAGGGGAAGGGCTTGTACTTACCTAAGGAGAACGAAGATGGTCGGAAGTGGAGGATGAACGGTGGAGGGTTTGTAGAAGGAAAAGGGGAGTAAGAGGGTAAGGAGTTTCTTTTCTTAAAGATGAAATAAAAATGAAAAGAAGAGGGAAATGTGAAAGTACCTACTCACCTTTTATAGCCGTTTTTGTCTTTGGGTCACGAACCGCCCCATTCTCTCCAATCAGATAAGGACACGCGTAGAGTCTAGTATCCCACAAAGAAGGTATTAAATGCTTGATAAATTTGAAATCGATTCCCCGGTACTCAATTAAAAAAATACCTTTTGAGTGTCCTTTCAATGGCTTTATACCCAAAAATCGAGGGACAATGATGTAACCGACCTATTTTAGTGGTGGGCCCAAGAAAGATTGATTGTCTCAAGCCCATTGACCTATGTTAAGCCAAAAGGTCTCTTTAGGAATCAACCCTAATGGGACACTTGTCACTCTCTCGGTCATTTGGTAGGAGGGGTCTTTTCAGATCCTCTATAAATAACCCAACATTCGCTTCATTAAAGTAATGTCACTTTGTCGCCTACATTTTTATTACACCTCTTCAATACTTCTCATACTAACTTGATCATCGGAGTGTTTGTGATCACCACGTGGCCACGGTTTCAGGTACCACGGACCACCTACACTCCTTGCGAGGTCCATAGTGGCAATGCAGGATATATCGACCCTTACCTAAGCGGACCATATCAACTCGCAACAACAACTTAAAAGAAAATCCAAATAATGAATCACAGGTTTCTAGCAAAGCAGATCTCTCAGCAAGTCAATGATCCTCAAAAAATATATCGTATCACATATCATGAATTTATCAAACCCAGTGTCTTTAAAGATGAATTAGGATATATCAACAAGAAATTGAATTTACTCCTTCCGTTTCTATTTACTTGAAAGGAGTTAAATAATATTACTAATATATTTTAAAAAATACTTATTAAAAAGCATTTTAATTGATCATGATGAGAAAAAATACTTATTAAAGGACAAAATTAAAAATATATATTAAGATAAAATTGCATTAAAATAAGAAATAGCAATTTTGATATGATGAAGTAAATTGAAACGAGAAAATACTAAATTATTTCATAAAAAAAGAAACGAAACTAAAACCAATACTGATCACTAAAGTTAAGTCTAATAGTTTGAGATATTATTGTTGTAATGACAAATCTCGATTCGAATTCTTACCATAATAATTACTAATTTTAAAAAAATCTAAAAGAAAAAAAGAATAATAATGCCAAATACTCCATAGTATCCTATCCACTATCCACTAAGTCCTAACTTATCCCAAAGAATTTTCTTCACCAAAAGAATCTTGTTCACGCATCTACATAGAACATCTATCATGAAACTTCGAACAAATTTGAAAAATAAAAAATTGTCAATATTCAACTTCATCATTTGTAGGAATTGTAACCAACTGGAAAACCAGCCACCATCCCTGATGACATCTTCGTCCCATCAATTGGAATTCCTATCTCTGTTCTACATTCTTGCGAACCCATCTTTGTCTCGCCACTAAAACCATAATCACTATTAGTGTTTTCAATAATTTTTGTCCCCACTGCAATATTAATAATCCCATTCTTTTCACTATTCAAATCTCTCAACCTATAACTCAAAAAATGCAAGTACCCTTGATGTCCATATCCACCAAGAAAATCAGAAGTTGGAACATTAGCCACCCCAACAATCTTGTCTCCTGAACTAGTCTTGCAATGCACTTCCACAATTAAGTAACGTGCATGGTTTGGTAGATTCATGGTAAGCTTCTCATTCCATGTTGGATTGCTTCCTCCAACCTTGTCCTCATTAGTCGTCTGGCTATTAGACGTGTCGGTTTTGACGATGGCATAGGCGTTTCTCCTCACCCTTTGCTTTCTACTGAGGAATAAATCCTCCCCGGAAATTACTGTTATTTCTATCGCTTGTGTTGGTGCTACCATGTCGTTCGCTACGGCGAATTCAGATGAATAATAACAATATAATAGTCGAACAAATATTTTCGGATGAATGAATTCGATGAGATAGAAGATGATCTAATAGTTGGAATTATGGTAGTATTTATTGGTGTGTTTGTGGAAGGTGAAAGGAAAGGTTAAAGAAACAGAGAAGTTGTTTCTGTAAATTGGAAAGGCGAAAGTAACGCCAGGCAACTATGAAGTTAACTCGATTTTGACTCTCTCTAGCAGAAGGTTAGGTGCGCGTTTTGATAGTGGGGACTTTTTTAACGTACGTAAATTATTTGTCCGTTTCCTTCTTGTTCCCTACTTACTCAATTCCTTGTTGTTTCCAACTCTTTTAAAATTCCCTTAATTGATTATTTATATTAAAATAGTTATTTTGAATTAAATTATATTTTTATTATAAACTTTTAAATTTTACTATATTGATTACTTTTAACTAATGAATACCAAAAAAAAATTATAAATATTTTTAATCTTAACATTACTTATATTGTTACGAAAAAAAATTATATTGATACCTATTAGCAATTATTCAGTGTATTCTTGAGGTTGGTCATCTCTTACCATTTAACAGAGTCCATGCCAAGTGTCTTTATAATTTACACGTATTTTCAATTGTCTATGGCTCATCCCATGTCTGTAATTTTACACGTATTTGAATTGTCTATTACCTTTTTATACATATAACTAAATAATCGACAATCAAGCATTATATCATCAAAAGCCATTTAAGAGCTACCTTACAGTTTCGATATAGCTTGTTACATTATTAATTAATATTTTATTAATTTATAGTAAAATACTCAATTTTAAACATCTTTCAAACTTCCACTTAATTATCAGACAACGACGTACGTGATATCAATGGGGCTTTACCATTTGAAAAGTTAAATCCTCCACCTTGCACCTGCAAGCTTCCTACAATGATATGAAAATTAGAAACGCGATTCAAGGAATTTCACCAAAACAAAAAGATACTTTAGTCATCTTTCAAGAAACCTTCATAAATTATCATATTTGTATATAGAATATTAATTTAACACTCTATCCCCTCGAAGTCATCGCATCAAAAATATTATCTGTAGATTATTATATAATCTGGTATTAATTGACGTAGCTTACTATAGCGGCATTGAAAAAATGAAAAATGAATTGTTAATTTACCATCATATTCGACTGGGACTCGGCCAAAATATTATCTTGTGGTAATTTATTAAATAATCGATTATTAATTTATTGAGTTAGTTGATAATTAAAAAAAATAAATTAAAAAGGAACGAAAATTATAATTATAATAAAAAATATGGAAAAAAAGAATGAAAAAAACACAAATTATTATTTTATTAGCAATCTTGGAGCGGGACGGCCAAAAATATTATCTTAAAGAGCTGATAAATAATCGAAGCCTTATTGATAATTGTAAAAAAAAAACCAAAAAGAACTAAAAAGACATATAGACTCAGCTGAAATAAAAAAGAAAGAAAAACACTAATTATTAATTTATTAGCTTAGAAAGTTAATATTATTCTGTAAAATATTAATTCAATTTCTATCAGCTTTGTGAATTGTAAAAAATTAAAATAGAACGAAAAAAGCACAATCGCATATGACTCAGACATAAAAATGTTGAAGAAACGAAAAAATATGAATTATTAATTTAAGATCCTATCACCGAGTCGTGCGACTGCTTAAAAAATATTATTTTGTAGCTTTATTGCCAAATAATCTATAAATGAAATCAACCAAAAAAAAAAGGTAAAAAACAAACCTACACACAAAAGAAAAGGAAAAAAGAAAGCGAAAACAAAACCAATTCTCATACACCGCATCGTGTAAACCACGCTACGCTAAATGAATAAATAGCTGCATGACCACGCTGGGCCCATCGCGCTGCAGTTTCACACAACAAAACGATATAAAGATGGTTTTCCTTACAAGTTAACTAAAAGTTAAAACACAATAAAGTGTAAGTTTTATATAAGCAATTGAGCCACTTGAAATATTTAAAATAGGTATCTGAAACACTTAACCTTTTAAATAGATTTAAGATTTTTTTGATATTTTGATATTAGAACCTTCTACCAAATTAATTATTAAAATGAATAATTTCATCAAACAACTTGTTGGTGTTTCTTACGTATAAATAATATTCTAACACATTAGACGCTAATCTCATAATCTACTAATAGTTGTATAAAAATAAACAATAATTAAAGAGACAAAATATATAAAATTGCCTTTTCCTGAATAAAATAAAGAAAGAAGAATGGTCAATGACAAGACCCTACGAGCATCCTGCGCGAAAATGTTTTTAAGATTGGCCCACACCAACGAGTTTAACAGGTGTCTCCTGGCGCTGATAAAAATTCAACGCCAATTCTATCCAACCCTTCCGGCAAAAACCTCATAAAATCCTTCTTCCGAAATTCAATCTTAAATTTATCCAACTCCTTCCGAGTGACTTGCTCTCTCCTCTCTTTTTTGTTTTGGTCGAGTAAGAGTTGGGCACCTATCAATTTTTTCTATCCACTCTTCCAAGTTCAAATATCACTAACTATAATCTCATCATCTTCCGCAACTCCACCCCATCCTAATTGAATCTTGATGTTGGATGGTTAGTTTGCACGCTCGACATTTGTAAGAAAAGGCCTCCAAAATTTATTCAATTGGGCAATCATAACATTATACTCCCTTCATCTCACAAATATTGTTCATTTTTTACTTTTATTGACCTCAACTTCGACAAAGAGATATTTTTGTTTGTATTGTATAATATTTGATGAAAACTATATCGATGAAAATACTTTTCAAACTATTTCCATCGATATATTTTTACAAAATATTATACAACATAAACAAATATATTTTATAATAAAAGCTGTTTATAACTATTAAAAAGTTTCACAATTCATGGGATGCAGGTCTTTTTACCCTTTAAACTTTAAAGCTTAGACAGTTGGACTATATTGTTGATCAATATTGTTTTAAAGAGAATAAAATAAAAGACAAGAGACGGGTTAAGTTAAGATTAAAAAATAAAGATATTAGACAGAAATAATTATTCTTCTCAAATAAAATTCGAAGTGGTAAACACACCGTTGAAATTAGTAACATCTCCAAATGATACATGACAACACAATAATATACGTCAGTCTAGCCGGACGCTACAAGAATCTAACGTATTAATGTAAGAATATCGTCTCACAAATCCCTATTTATCGAGTAGTAGTTCTTTTCGCAACAATTAATGATTAACTTAATTAAATATTAAAGTAACTAATAATTAACTGAATTAAATAACTAAAACAAAAATAACAAATATCAATTACTTTTTAATTTTAAAGTTAAGCCAGACACATGAATTCGTTAACATCATATTTAATTAACTACAGATTATTTATCAATTCATAATGTCGGATTCTATAATATTAATATTCTCGGCCCAGTAATACTAATTTCGACTGCCAAGTTAAACTAACTATAGTATGATAGTTTGAAATATTGAATCGGATGACGAACAATTACCTTTATAACTTCTTACATGTGGCACGCATTTCTATATCTATACTGCAAATGAAACAATTATTCACCTTGTTCTTTCCTAAGTAATCACCTTATCCCACTGACAATTACTAATTATGCTTAACACCACTAACGGGCAATAAACGAAAAGAATTTCAAAGATAATAATTAAGATATAAATAAACGATAAAGAACTTGGCCGTAAAATAAATATTTCGAATCCAACTATATCATGGTTCTAACTAATACTAAATTAGTTTAGAGTTAAATGCGAAACAACACAAACATTTTTTTCCATGCTAATATGCCTCATATATATATTTTTAAAACGAAATGAAATTCATATAAATGTGCAAAATTACATCAGGACTCAAACATCCCTGCCCTATCTCCTCCTCCCCTTAAGTATGTTCATACTAAAATTCCACTCCACACACAAGGTCCAATAAGCCTTTGTGTTTGGAACATTCTTCAAGCTAAAAACTCTATCTCTAATGGTGTTTATACACTTGTAGTCTGTAGACTAGCTGATCTACTGGACAACTTCTATTACAAAACACTCTATTCTTTCTTTCACACCATATGTGATAAATGACACAAACAAAACTCATCTTTCGGATTTGATTGAGCAAACTCTTACCTCTGCAATGATTGATCATGATGCTCAGCTCCTCTCTCCATGTCCCAGGCTGATGATAAAGTTTTATATACATGAGAAACTTTCTCCACACTTCTTTAGAAAAGACACAAGTGTAAAACAAGTGATTCAAGCTCCCTTTCTCCCCACAGAACACACATCGATCATCCTGAATCATGTTCCACTCTAGCAGCTTATCTTTGGTGTATAACCTGCCCAGACATAACATCCACGCAATCATGTTGTGTTTAGGAACATTCCCTTTGCTCCAAATAACTTTAAACTAATTGTTCCTGCTGCCTTGCTGTCTGATAACATTCCAAGCCTTTAATAAACATCCAAAAAATAATAAAGTAGAGTGGGTGTCTAAGCATGTGGCTGCCTGGAAATCTCTTAGTCCGTGAAAAGGTCCTTCTTATACTAGTCATTAGTCAATCGTGCTCTTCAAGTGAGATAGGGTTGGACCTTTTGAGAAAGTGGCCAGCAACCCAAATGACTCTTTGGTGGCTTATGGATGTAAATCAAAGCCTCAATTAAACGTGTCTATGAACTGGCCGGCCCGGTCTGTTAAGGACCACTTCCACCACTTTTATTCTGGCTCGGCGCCTCGCCAGTGGCCCACGCTAAGACCGCTTGTATTAAATGGCACCACGCTTGGAACCAAGCATCAATTTTTTTTTTTGCCTTTAAACGTCTCCCAACGTGTAATTCTAACGTACGCTTATGACAATGAAAATTCACGATTTAATTGACAAATAAAATTTCTAATGAAATAATCCATTTATTAACGGTTCAAATAGTATTTAAGATACAATGTGCATTTTCTCACGTAAATAATACCCGTATAAACGGACAACGAAAACAATACAACGACATGCTCAGCCCTTTTCATGGTGAAACATAAAAGTTACAAAGTCACCACATTCTATGTCGCGACGTCTCCACACCACACCACCCATCGCTGAAGAAACATGATGTGTTTCTGGCCACCATCCTCGAACCTTCCATTTTCAATTTTGGATATCATGAAGCTCGCCATCCATAGATAACTTACACTCACCGGCTACAAAAGCTGGACATCGCTCGAACAAAGGAGGTAGCTTCGTTCCTTTCTCAAGTGATTTGATCTACGATAACCTTAACAAACCTCTACACGGCACTCCTCCGAATTCTTTTCTTCGGGAGGCATAAGGAACAATATGCTAATAAACAATTATAAATTGAATAAGTTAATAGTTATGTGATCCAAACAAAAAATGCCGATCAACTTACGCAACGGACGGTATCACGCTACCCCCCAACGGCTATCTAACTGCCATTTTTGTACGCAATATCGCTTTGATCAAACGGTACTACGTTAATATGGAAAATTACGCCGCAACTTGTTCATAATAAAATAAACAAATGCAACTGCACCACAAATGTATATAAACGACCATAATAAAATACATATATACATATGTATGAAACGAGTACTTACATCGCAGCAGAAAATCACCAACTTAATCTTTCACGAAGCCTCCTTTGAATTCCTAGCAATGAGCATCGAAAATACAATGCCTCTAGTTAGTCCACACCAAAAGCGGTTGAATCTCGCGATTAGACTTGCTAGAATCTTACGAGCAATTGGACAACAAAATGAGACAAAAACTTGACTCAAAATGCTAGAAAGAGGACAGGAGGGCGGCTAAGCTTTTCTTGGGAGAGTTGCTAATACTTAAATAAAAAACTTAGGTTTTTCATTTCTCCTCTCATCTTTTCCTTATATAGTCCCTTTTAGTTTCTACCGAATAGCCTTGACTCGTTTGACAAATATTAACTCAAGAGCTGCCAACTAACTTATTACTAAAAGAGTAATTACTAATAGTTTTCCTTTTTAAACCTACAATTTGAAATAGCAATTTAATTCGATTAGGTTTTTTCCAATTTATATTTTACATTATCACGTAAAACTCTCGATTGGCATCTCGCCGATTTAATCAACCTCACTCAAGCAATCACGATTTAATTCCATACATGGAATATGACTCAATGTCATTGTATGTGTGACCTTCGGGATAAGATATTAGTCGTATAATGTAATGTAATTGACCATTATGATTATTATATCGACATGATCTAGACAAAGAATCTCAAGATAACTCCCGATATTATCGTGAGTTCCATTTTAGTAATTTACAATTACTATTTATCGAACACTTAGCTCGAAGAATCTCATTTAACTAAAACTAAGAATAAATTGTTACAACAATCGTCGCAACGGCACAATTATAGAAATCAAAAATACCTCGATTTCCAACAAATAGATCCAACGGCTACAAATAGAACGGCTACTTTTATGAAATTAACGCTTTTACCGCTTTGATCAACGCTACCACGTTTAGTCCCAACAGCCTCTACTTGGCCATTAGATAAACGCTTATCGCTTCGATCAAACGGTACCACGCTTATTCGGTGTACAAAGACACCATGGAGTATTTCTATAAAAAAGGAGCAACACCATTCATAAAAAGTAATTAAAATACTCACAATAATTTCTAAGCACATAATACTCACAATCACTTTCTACAATGAAATACTCATTACTTATTTTTTTTATTGAAGTCTAAGGATTCGATCGAAGTTTAAGGATTCTTTTGTCGTCGTGGGGCTTGTTCGCTGCACCCATAATCTTACCTTGCTCTATCTCCAGCTTCCTCGGCATTATCTATCATCTTTTTTTAATAATTTGCGATATTGTTCTTCTAAATTAATGGCATCAAAACGCATCTTGGTAAAAATGTTCAAAGCGATATTTACAGTTGTATGTCTAATGATTATGTTAATCTAGAGGGTGATAATCATATGGATGAATTAACCGTAATTAACCCTCAATCTAGTGCTACAGATAATACTAATGAAAGGAGAAAAACATAATGGATTTGGCAATATTTTGTGGCCGACCGTGAAAATCAAAGGGCAACTTGTATAGATTGTAAGAAACCCTTCATGGAAAACGGGTGGGGGTAAAGGAGGAACCGGTCATCTTGCTAGACACTTATTACGTCATAAGATCACTAGCGACGGCTATGGGAGGTACACAAAGGAACGCTAATTCAAACCGAGGTACATTTTTTTTTCCTAATATTTTGGCTTATAGGATGGAAACTATGAAATTTGTAATCGGTAGTTCTTGCCTTTTAATCATCAGCGATGGATGGCGTTAACTAATTGATTCAAAAAGTCGTTAATCCCCTCAGCCTAACCGTATCCCCCATCACTTTGCGAACTTATGCTTTTAAATATTTTAAAAATGAAAGAGCTCTTCTAGGAGCAACCCTTTCGACTTTTCCTTATAAAATATGTTTTACTAGTGATATTGGTGTCTTCACGGATTTTGATATAATGTGTGTAACATGTCAATGGATTGATAAAGATTAGGTCTTACAAAGGAGAATTTTTTATTTTAGATCCATTGCTAAACATAACAATATTCAAATGTTGAAGGTATACTCGTATGTCCTGAATATTACAAATGTATGAATAGGATTACTTCAATTTCATTTGATAATGCGTCCGCTAATAAAATTTCAATTGAGAAATTAAAGATGTCAATTAAACCGAATTTTGGTAAATTTTTTCATGTTAGATGTTTATGTCATGTCCTTCAATTAATTGGTAAAGATGGAATAAAAGTTGTTTGGGATGAGTTTATTTTACCAATTTGTAAGACCGTTAATTTTGTTGTTAATGGGGGATAAGAAAACATGAATATAAAATTGGTCGAGGCTGGGTAAGAGGTTTAGAAATTAATTTCTGGATTGTG
The DNA here is from genome assembly GCA_019722365.1 of Lithospermum erythrorhizon. Taxonomy (NCBI): domain Eukaryota; kingdom Viridiplantae; phylum Streptophyta; class Magnoliopsida; order Boraginales; family Boraginaceae; genus Lithospermum; species Lithospermum erythrorhizon. Next base: position 100,037 of record JADFUC010000662.1, on the reverse strand, counting down.
AAACTAGATGGAACTCGACTTACGATCTACTAGTTCGCGCAGATATTTTTTTTTCTAGTTCGCGGCATATATGTATATGGGAAGCAATCACAACATTTTTTGCATGGTAGCATGTCTGCTAGAATATTATGCGTCGCTACATATATTAATTGAAATATCATATGACCGCTTAAGTTTCTCGAGCCAATTAAAAAGATTATACTAAAGTTTTTTCAACTCAATATCATCCAAACATTCATCTTTTATTTAGAATGTTATTAATCTTTCCATTCATACGACTAAACATAGAGATGAGTATGTTGCTTGGTATATATCTCGAATACGAAGATAAGTTTTAAAATATTTTCATCGTATATCACATGCATATGCAATCGTGCAATAATGATCCTAATTTTAAATTAAGAGTTTTTCATTTCTACATAGACCGCTATGATGTTTTAATCCCGAATCAAAGAATTTTGATATTAAGAAATATAAAGAGGAACAAACTATTTGTATAATATGTATAGCAAATATCAATCAAAGTATGAGCAGCGTGAAGCGCCGCACCCTCAAATATGCATAAACTTTTAATGTGATCTCTACATCGGGAGTTAAATACGGTCAACATGATCACCTTCTCTACAATTATTAGGTGAAAATAATCCACTCCCTCCACAAGACATGAATGAGTTGACTTAATATTTAACCACTAACTTTGAATTGAGTCAATATAATGATAAAAATCCTTTTGATATATTAAAATGGTGGGCGAGCAAGGAAGCCTTGTTTCCGGTATTGTCTAAGATGGCAAAAAGAAATATTTTCTATACCTATGTCTGGCCAATAGCTTGTGAATTCGCATTTAGCATGGCGAAATCCACAATACACTCAAAGACGTTTCAAGAGTTATAAGTTCTAATAATTGAACTATGTGTCAGTGATTGGACGTCAGCCGAACATAGGATACAAGATCAAAACTCATTCATAGGTAGAACAAAAGCAAAAAATATAAGTTGATCATCTTTAGCATTGGTGAAGAAATCAAGACAGTTAGAGCAACATATTAGACGATGAAGCCCATTCATTAAAAAGAGTCCGAAGATGAATTAGTTTACATGATTAGATTTGTACAATTTTATTGTTATGAACTGCAAAACTCCTATCTCGCATGAGAGTAAACTCAAAATTTATTAAACAATAAAATTTCATTTGTTCCATTAAGTTAAACTTTTATATATTCTACCAATGTATTCTTAACGTAACGTTTAAACAAACGGTACCATCATGAGAATTAAACGTGGCCACGCTTAATTGAAAATCAACAAATGATACAATGTTGGTCAATTGCCAAAGTTTCCTCGCTTTTGTGCAAATCAACAAATGATACACGCGAGACGGACACTATGATAGGAAGACAATCGATGCTTGCTCATGGGTTGTATATGTCGGAGGTCGGGGCTTGCTTTTTAAGTAGGGAAGTTTTGAGAAATTTGAGTTCGCGAGGGATGGCTGTGGTTGTTCAACAACGCTGCCTCGCTACGCTAATTAGGATGGTTACTAAGTACTGGGGTCCCATTTACCTATCCACAACCCCCTTTTGTTCCCTCGACCGAAGCAGGGTCATCCTATAGATCATCTGATCGAGCTTTCTTAGAGTCAATGAACTCCAACATGTTAGCGTGTTTAAAGTGAGACGAGACGCAGATGGCTGTGTGAACGCAGACTTTCGATGATCGCTTGACGATGAAGCTGAGGATATGAGGTCGACACGCAGGGATGCCACCACGACCACCACCACCGCCGCCGATCGCTGGCGAGACGACAATGAAGGATGACGGGAGATGACACCGCTAAACACACGGTTTAATGTGTTTTGTTTCATGTTATATACTTTGGTGCTTCCAAACAATTATGGTTCCTTTTATTTTGCCAGTTACGTACTTTAAGATTCTAACAATTTAGTTTTTATGTTACGATTTTAGTATTTTGAACAATGATTATGTTATGCGGGTTGTCGAACATTTAGATTGTGGTTGTCGCCAGTCGGGTAATTTCGCCACGTTATTTGTTAATTGTTTATGGTGTTTAATTCCTATTATTTTCTCGCAAATATTTATGTCTTAAACGTGGCATCGCCAGTTTTAAACGCTTATTAGCCTACTTACGTAACGAAACATGTGGTTTTGGTGACTTTTTATGCGTTAAACGGTGGTATTTTAAACGCTACCACGCTGCTGGGCCTCGGCGCCTCGAACATTATCTCGCCGAATACCCACCTAATATTTAACTAACTCACGTGCTCCTGGTTAATCTCGGCCCCATCCGTCCCCATTTCTTAACGGGCCGGGGCCGCTTAGGACCTAACGGGGCTGGGCCGACTCGAATCAATCTCAGGCCGAGTTCTGATTCTACCACCAAGGCCCTAGAGCCTCAATCACCCAATGGCTCCTTTCATCATATGAATTATTGGGATGCTTAACATATAATAATGGATTGGACCTGGCTCCTATGGACTGCTCCACTATGAATTTGGATTGGCTACACCAATTTCATTAACTATTGGTGTTTAATTAGCTCATCCTTGTTCATATATCCTTTATTTCATTCACCAATTGACTAAAATTAAAATAGTTGAAAACAAGCACAATAATTAATCCCAAATATTATAATAATATAATAAATTATACTCATAACATACTACTACGTATATTTTATACACTTATGAGTACACATAAAAAAAACTCTTGCCTTATGCGGTTGCAATACTCCAATGGCTGAAGTATAAATCACAAAATCTGAAAATCAGTGAAAAGACAATATAAAGAAACTTCGTTCAGTAGGATGTGCAAAAACCTAAATGATGGAGAATCACCCTTCCTGGTCACTGAAATATAAAGAAACTTCATTCAGTAGGATGTCGCAAGTATAGCTAGTTTGAGTGTTTGTCTTGATTTATGTTTGGGACTTGATGTTTGATTATCTATACATTGGGATTTAATGTGTTTGGTTACATTTGACTTGATTTATGTTGGGATAAATGTTTGTTTAGCTATACTTGAGTTAATGCACGTTTGGGCTATGTTTGATGAGACATAAACATAACCCGGTCTGGAGAAACACTACTTTTATCTAGGCGGATAGATAGAGAGCCGATAAATTATGTATACTTTAAGGGCTTCCCAAGATTAATTTCACAAACTTTATTGTCGATAGAAGCGAATGAGATAAAAGATTTAACAAACAAATATTCAAGTACAATAACTTTTTCACTCTCATAAAGATGATGCTATTCTTCTGGTAAAATAGTGAATATTTGTACTCCATACCTTTGATTGGATTGGATGGATGATCTCATAAAGTCAAGTTTACATGTACACATTTTCCCTTTGATTGGATGATCTCTTCAACAAGTTTCCTTCCTTTGGGTATAATAGCATGATGGTTGATTAGATCCATGTTGCCTACCTGATACCATTTTTGGATGAGTTATCCCCGAGATTCTATCCAGATTATTTTATCTATGTGAAGCTTAAGTTGGTCATCCCTTATTCTTTTTCTTATCAAGTCATTACTGGAGATGATTTCCAGCTTCTTGAGCCTCGGTGCTTTAAAGAGAAGCCGGCTAGGCAACACTTCAAGTTTGTCGCAAAATCTAATCTCTGAGGGATTCGAGTTTGGGCATCTCTGTAATTGTATCAACCTCTTCGGCTTCTATATCTTCCCATTCTTTCAACTGATTACAATAGCAGAGTGTAAATTTCACCAATTTGGGAAAAACAACATCCATTTTCTTGTTACCTTTGTCTATACCGAGTAACTCTCGACCTATGGATTGTAGAACGTCGAAGTAATTTAAGCAGAGGTTTTCAAGACATGGAAGTTTCCCCAGAGCAGGCAAGTGATCAACATAAAACGCCCCTAGAATATGAAGCTTAGTCAAATGGTTTAGAGAAAGTATCCAGTTTGATAAACTCATGCCCTTGAAGCTGCTTATGTTTACCAAACGGAGATCTGGAGGTTGCTGTATATTAGAACCTTCCACTCTAAAGTTCAGAGATGGTTCACCGTCGGGGAACGTCAACTCCTCTAGTCTAGTTGCTTTGCGGATGAGCCGATGTGGCAACACTTTAAGATTGTCACACCGTATAATTCTGAGACATTTGAGTTTTGACATCACTATTATTGTATCTTCATCTTCTGCTTTTATGTCCTCCCATTCTTCTAACATACCGCAGTCGGAGAGTTCCAATAACAATAACTTCGGGAATATAACATTCACTTGCTTGTTAGTGGTATTGTCCTCTAACTCGATGAATCCTCGTCCAATGTATTTCAGAACTGGGAAATACTCTATGTAGAGCTTTTCAAGAGATGGCAGTTTCCCCAAGGAAGGAGTTGACAGGGATCCTTCATTATCAAAGAGTCTCAGTTCTTTGAGGTAGCTGAGAGAAGTTAGCCAGTTGGGTAGAAATCTTTCACCCCCTTGAAGTTACATATATCCAAAATTTGAACACCTGGAGGTGCTTGAAGAGCTTCAAACACACCATTTCTTACATCACAACGACGGAAATTAAAAGATAATTTTGTAATGTTGTTCTTGCTTCTAAGTTTTGCATCCTCGGCATCAGCTTCATCAGAATAGTAACTACTGAAAGAGATTCAAAGCTCCGCTGAGTTTGTTTAGGTTCTTTAACGTACCCAACTTGGACTTTCCTATCACCACTGGGAATTCCTTCAATTCTTGAAGGTTGATCAGCTTACCTAGAGTTTCACGTAATAGTGATGGGTTAAAGAAATATCCAAGGTCTTCAAGGAAAAGAAATTGCAAGTTATACAATTCTCCAATCGTTTCAGGTATCCGCCTTAGCTTTTGATTGGCACTGGAATCAAGTGTCCTTAGATGTATCAACTTCCCTATGTCTTCTGGTAGCTCTTCCAAATTACAATCTGACAAATACAAAGCCTTAACGACCTTGAGTTGTTTGATAAGATCCAATATGACATTTTGTGGAACACGTTTAACATGACAAGTTGGAAGTTTTCCAACATTAGAAATGAAGTCGGGTTTATTGTCCCACGAACAAATAAGTGTCGTGCCTTCTTACTTCCGGGATATGAAAAACTTTTTGATGTTTGGTGAGAGCTATCACTATTATCACCATTCACAAGGGTAAGGAACTCGTAACCTGAGAGATGCAATGCAAAGTCATCCATTATATCGAGCATCTTAACTACATCAAACGGCCATTCTGGGTTTTCTTCCAAAAATGCACCTGATTTTAGAAACTTAATGTATCTTTTTCCTGTTAACATCATGTCGTCCTGTATGGCCTTCGTATCGAGATTAATATGTGCCATCCAAAAGGAGATGAGCTGTTTGAGTCCAATTGAGTAGTCTTTGGGGAAAAGGTCGCAAAATGAGAAGCAATGCTTCAAAGACGAAGGCAACTCTTTATAGCTTAAGAAGAGGTGGAAATAGCTCAATTTCAGCTTTCTCCAAATCCCAAATTTCACTATTTACACTTATTCCCATTCTTCAAGGGGCAAACCTTTACACTTAATGACCATTCTTTCTCCAATATCTTCAAATTGAATATAATCCATCCCACCTTTTCCTTGAAAAGCTGCTTGACAATCAACCAACAATCAGCATTAGAAATCAAAGTAGGTTTGAAGATGTTAGTTGGTGTCGAATTCATTATTTTTGCCACTTCCTCGCTCCGTGTTGTGACTATATTTCTTCTTTCAGAGACACCCAACTTGAGACACAATCGTAGTCGCTCTTCTTTCCCGAATCCTCATCCCATACATCATCAAGAACTAAAAGGAATTTCTTCTCAAAGAGTGATTCTTTGATAGACTCATGCAAAGCTTGCAAATGCGTCATCTTACTGTGATCTACTTTAAGACCTTCCAGTACCTTGAGCAACCTTTGGCTTCATCAAACGGGTTGGAGACACATACCCATATTCTTCTATCAAATTTCTCTGACTTTCAGCATTATTATAGACAAGTTGCGCCACAGTGGTTTTTCCAAGACCTCCAGCTCCCACTAAGTGGGCATCACCTCTGTATATTGCTATGCTCATCACTGCTTTGCCCAATACCTTGCTTAAAAAGTCAGGCTTCTTTTATTTCTATTTCACATTATTAATTATTATATTATTCTTATTATAATATTTTTTTATCATCGAAAAAAATATGTTTCTAAAATTAAAAAAAAAAAAAAACTCTCATAACAATTCAATAATTAATAAGTATTAAATTTTACCAAAAACTTTATAAATCTATTCAAACATAAATAAGTTTATCTACTCTCATATAATATGTATAAGAGTTTTATCGCTTATACATATGTTAATTAAACTATTTCTCATTATCAACATCTTCATTCAATTATATAAAAAATATTCAATATCTTACCAAATGCATAAAAGTGTTTGATGTAATATTGTCTTTGATTTTTTTTAATTTTATAATAACAACACTAAATTTCATTTTAATGTAATGAATTAGTCTACTCATTCTAAAAAAATTTTGTATGATAATTATTTAATTATAAATTGAAAATAATTTTTCTAATCCAAAAAATTACTATTAAAGAATATATATCTAAATTATTATATAATATTTTGTATTATATTTTAACAATTGAAATAAAAGAAGTTGTCAAGTTACATATCTAATTTCTCCATCCCCAATAGATTGTCACAATTTAAATTTGAGTTTTCAAAGATTAATGTTAAATTCAAATATTTTTATTTCGTTGAATAATATTATGTAAAAATTATCAAATAATAATATTTTCATACTTTAATATCGACATTAAATTTTATTCAAATCAAAATTATGTTTATCGATGAGGGCTTAAAAGTTTATCAATTCAAGCACTTAAATTAAGCGTGACAATTATTTAATATGGAGGAAGTAATAGATTTGGATATTTTATTTCGTAAAACTAATTTTTTTATTATAATATATATAACATGTTAGTTTTGATGCTTACATAAAATATCTTTATTTATAAAATATAGATGCAATAATTAATTAGAGTCAATTCAATATATGAAAGAAAATTTAAAAAACAATCTTCACTATTTATTGATTAGTAATTAGTAAAATTAAATAAGCGTATATTATCATAATCATATTATATTAATTTTACTCTATATGAAATATAATCATCTATATTATGGTCTAAAATACATGCATGAATATGTATATTATAGATATATAATCCACTTTATCGATTTAATTATTCGATGCTCAAATTCCAGACCTCAACTTCTAATTGAATGAGTTCTTTGCGGATATTTTATATTAAAATTGTTATTTATGTCAAAAAATTAAAAATTTCCATATAAAGATAATATTAATCACATATATACTATCAGGTTTAACTTTTTATTAAAAAAAATTATTACACAAGATATAGTTAGGTATGTCATCTTTATTCCATTGATTTTCAATATAATTCATTTGGAGTATTTTACATTTGAACAAGGACATCTAATGTGTTCCTTTTGCTGTTCTCCGCATTACTTAAATGATGTAATTTCAGCATTTGATATTATTTAGTTTGTGCAACATTATTTGAAATAATAATCAATTAAAATATATTATAATTAATACATAAATAAAAATTGAATAGTAGAACTATGAATAATTTATATTACTAATCAATCGAGAAGCCGACGTTTCTAACAATAAATAAAATAACATAAGCGTATTTTTTATTTTAAAAGTGAAAAAGTGATGTTTTCTAACAATAAATAAAATTACATAATATGAATTCTTTTATTAAACCTTGAAATGAAGAGTAAGATGTGGTAACAAAATTTTTAAATCTATTAATTAAATTATTATTAAAAAATTTAAGTGGATCATATAACTATGAACAAAATAAATTATAATATAAATCAAAAGTATAATTATAAATTTACGTAAATAGTTAATTATTTTATATATATTTCAGTTTAAATAATTGAAGCATAAACACTTTTACTTGTAAAATCTAAATATACGAGTCAAAATGAGTTGGAAAATGAATCGAAAGAAATACAAAACAGAGTATAATGAAGATCTGTAAAAATAATTATTTCTTTTTTGAAAAGTATTGTGATGATCAAGATCCATTAGTTCATACTTATACCAAGTCAACATCCTAACGGTATCCCCTCATCCCTTGAGTTTTTTCATTTTAAGCAACGGGCAGTGTTAAGTGGCTACAAAGATGCCCCATTCACAAACGTATTCTGTCACCCTAAATCGCATACGGCTTCACCAAATGAACACCATCCCAATTAATATACCGAGAAGGATGATGACAAGAGGTAGAGGTATTCGACCCACAAGTCCCGAAGATATCGAACATCAAGCAAACCCTCGAGCCACAACAAGCTAAAGGCCTGATGCCATATTTAGCCTTGTTTTTCATGATGGATCGGTATGTACTATAGTAGTCTGCATACAGAATCATCGCCTCCGGAAACTGTTTCCTGAGAATAGCTAGTTTGGCTTGTAGGGCAGTGTTGTGTTCAATGATTAGCTTGTTTACACTTGCCACACATCCCATGTCATCTCTGTCCTTCCTGAGCCTAAATACATCGGGTAGAGTTGGGCACTACGCGACCTTCAACTATAATGTATTTTGCACCCTTTTCCAATACTACCTGTTTCATCGTACATAAAAATGTGTCAGGTGATCCAAATCGCAATTTTGATTTTGCAAACTTTATATGGTCCTATTATATATGTTTCACTTCGATCTTGCTTTCATATCTTAGATAATTTTTGACATAGATATATTCACATATACTCGTATATTATATGTAGTATTATTTTTAAAAAAGTTGAATTTTTATTAACATCTAAAATCTATCTATAATAATGCCTAATGCTACCAAAAATTCGAACAATCAATGTGAAAGTTAGAAACAACAATGAAAATTAATATACAATGTATGTAACTAACGAGAAATTTGGCTAAATAACATCTTTTTGGATTTTATCCTAAAAAATAACACCTTACTTTTTTTCTTTGCTTAAATAACACCCCCTTCAAAAATACTAAAATGGGTTCACGATCTTCTATAACACTTTTGTGCGACACTTTCTGTTACACTTCTATTTAATGTATATTTTTTTTTAATTTTTTAAAAAAATACTTCATTAACCAATCATCATTCTAACATTATTTCCTACTAACTCTAATTCAAAATTTTTGCCAATTTTGTTTTTAAAGACAAAATTTTATATTTTTCATCTTTAATAGTCAAAATCATTAATAGTGAAATATATGTCCCGACAAACATAAATGATAATTATTTTGATTTAGATATAGTAGTATATATCAATATAAATATGATTTGATAGGTGAGCATGCTTGAAAGATTGAAAAAATGATCATTAAATAAAAGTGTAGCAAAGAATGTCTCACAAAAAATGATCATTAAATGAAAGGTTGAAAAAATGATCAATACCCACCCAACATTGGTTGACAATCAAAAAAATAAAGGTGGTCCTGACATGAGGACAAGTGGAGGAACTAGGGGGCATGGGGGAGCAGTCTCCCCACTAAAAATATAGTGGATGCACGATAACTTCGCCCTGTTATTCAAGTCCCACATAGTGGATGCACGAAACTGAGGAAGTATGTATAATATACTTCTATATCAGGAATCGAAGCTGAAAACTCTTAGATAGAGGCGCAGGCCGGGTACCACTAGGCCAATAGGCAAGATTGGCCACGCATAGGATGCGCTCACTGAATCATTGATTTATTGTTTTATTGACTATATTATTGACTTATTATTTTATTCCATTTAAATTGACCTTACAAATATGTTTTTATTAAAGTAATTGTCTAGGCCTAATGTAAATTGCAATCCAATGTAAATACCAATATATTATGAATAAGTAAATATTTATTTGAAATATATAACAAATTTAAAAATAAATGAAATATAAATGATCGGTGCTATTCGGTTTAAGGTAAAACCGCAAAAAGGTTTCTGTTTTGAAATTATTCAAACCTCATCGATTTCGGTTTTTTTTTTTTTAAATCGAACCGCATCGATTCAAATCGATGCAATTCGAGCGTGCGATTCCGTTTTTGTTCCAATATCCCATCCCTACACTGGGCTAGTTAATTGAGTAAGAACAAAAAATAAGATGAAAGGAGCCTGATGAACCTACTTCAACTAGTATATGGAGAAAATGAGTTAGAGTATTGTGTTAGATATAAATTAATGCTGGTCGAAAGGATTAGTCCACTCAGTCAAAAGATATTTTCACATTTCACTTTCAAAAATTCAAAATTTCTATCTCACATTAGATGTTGATTTGCTTTTTATTTAAATATTGATCCGCCATCTCAAAAATATTTCATTCCTAATCATGAATTCTGTTTTCGTAAGTGATTCACTAATGAATTAATTTATTGAATATTACGAAGAGAATAGAGATCATTAGATGAAAAATAGTGGTTCAATTTCAAAATTTGTATGACAAGAAATAATATGTTGTATAAAAAAGAAAAGAAAAAGTTTGAAATGGAAAGCAACCAAAATACCAAATAAATATAGTTTTAACAGATTAAATGAAAAGATACTAGAGAATTGTTACCTGTAAAAATCCATCGACACTTTTTACAGCAAGCTGTTGAATCATTGTCCCAGGAATAGATGACCCAAGACTATATGCATAATCATTAGCACCAATTTCACCTGCCCAAATCAAAGCATCCTTAAACACAGCCTCACACTCTTTTGGAGTATTCTTCAAATCCTTACACCCTTTACTCTCCAAGAATTCATTAAACCACCTAAGCTCAGTCCCTAGTGATTGAGGGGTAAGGTTCAATGTCATGTTATTCTTCACAAAGAAACTATGCTTAATTGATGTTGCACCAGCCACAGCAAAATTAGTACCATGTGACATATTGGACTTTTTGTTACGATAAGGTGGCAAGAAAGGTAAATTAAGCGATTGTGCGACGAAATCGATAACTAGTCTCCCGTCCGAGTAGCGATTAGTGGGGTGGTGGAAGAATGTACGTCCGTAAGGGGGGCTGGAGACGTGCGAGAAGGCGTTCGGACCGCTCGAGGATTCGGTGTTTCCGGTATCCGTGAAGGAATCACCGAAGGCATAGATTGTTGTGAATGCACGACCATTTGGTTGTTGTTGTTGTGGTAATGATGATGGAGTGATACAAATGGTCATAATGAGTGTGATGGTTATGGTAGTGACTATATTGGTGTTGATAGTAGCCATTCTTGATTTTTGATGACTTATTATACACTAGGTTAGTAGTGAAATAAAATCTTTTGGGTTGGTATTTATATAGATTTTCAAAATAAGATGTACCCCTCCTTTCCTATTTGTTATGAAGTTTTACTTTTTAAAAAACATTAAAAAGTATTGGAATTATTCTCATATTTAATTTGCCCTCCAATTTATTGTATGTCAAATAGTGTATATAGTGGTCAAATTAGGAATCTAAAATGAAATTTCTAAAAATGAAAAAATTCCTTAAGAAAGAGACTAATAAGGGAATAATAAATGATGGAATTATCTACCCTGCACATACATGATAAGTAGCATATTAAAAATCAATAAAATTTAGATCTTAAAATCGATTACATATATACAACATAACAAAATTAGTCAAACACTTTATTAAGTCACATATACTATTATTTTATATATTAATGTGATAGTATATGCATGGCTATACAATACGGAGTATCAAATCTCTAGCTGTTGCCATATATATTTGCATCCATGATGTCTCATTTAAGAAGGTGTTAGCATTTACTCAATTTTGTATACGATTGGCGAAAGTAGTTGGGTTACATAAATGAGGCATCACGGCTTCAATAAACAAACAGTTAAACTACCGACTGAAATAAATGGGAGTGACGGAAAAATAAAAAAATAAATGAGGTGATTTCAAATTATAGCTAGGGAAAATCAACGGGGTGACAATTATCGAATTGTTCACTCTTTAATAGATAATTGTGTTTCAAATTATAGTGATGAGATGATAATACATCTAATTTTTCTTAGTTTAATTTTCAGGTGTTAACAGTTAAGGTTAGGTAAACGTAACTTTAATTATACATTTAAGCTTTTTTAATAGTTAGAACAATTTCGGATGATATGATAGTGTAGTAATTGTTAATTAGGCTACACAAGGCATTATTTTGAAAATTTGAAATAAATAATAATACAATAATAATCAATAATCAATTATTAAGTTGGTTTTGTCGATATAATTCTACTTATGTCGACAAGACTCTTATATGAGATTTCAACCTAAATCAATTGATTTTTTTAATAACTCATGAAAAAGATCATGTTCTGTCGATATGGAATATGGAATAATGCTACTCAATTACAATGAAGTCATTAACTTTCTTAAGACATCTCATGTGCATTCCGTTGAAATTAATACAATTCTGTGTGCAACATTTAAAATTTCTGGACCCAATTCCAAATAAATTACAAATACCAGGATTTTCATTGTTTAATTCGTAGCCAATTAGGTTAAGGTAGTGCGGTAATAATGAGGGATAGATGGGAGGTACTAGGTGTAACTGTGTAAGGTGACTTGGAGAAATTGATGGTCACCATTACCTTTGTCACAAATGAACTAACGTTAACTACTTATTCCAACAGTTTTCTCGGTGCTTTTACTAAAAAATGAGTAATGATTCAATGATAGTAATAAGAAGTCAAGTAATGTACAAGTAACAAAAGAAATGGAAAATTTATTACTTCCTCCATCCAAAAAGATATCATTTCATTATTTTGGATAAAACTTTATAAATTTTGACCATAAATCTCATTAGCCGATAAAAATAATATAGGCATGTAGGATATTGTTAGATTAGGTTTTCAATATATATTTTTGAAATATCAACTTTTTATAATTTTCGATGGCATAATTAAGAATATTACTACGTTTTAACCCGTGTCTTAGAGACCGTGAAAGTCAAAATGGGACAATCTTTTTGGAATGGAGGGAGTAGCTTTAATTAATACTCCCTCCGTTTCTCTTTACTTTTCTTTTTAGTCATAATTTTTTGTTTCAAAATATTTGTCCTTCTAGCATAGAAAATCGTATTTTCACATTTTCAATATACTTTTTGACTACTTTTTGTTATCAAATGATCAATCAACCAATTATAGTTTTAATTAATTGACATTTTACATTTTCAATGTACTTTTTGACTACTTTTTATTTTTCTTAATCTATGTACAAATGACTAGAAAGACAACAAAAAGGAAACAGAGATAGTATATTATACTTTCTGGTTCATTTTACTTGTCTTTCTAGTCGACATAAATTAAGAAAAATAAAAAATAATCAAAGATATTACATTGAAGTAAATATCAATTAGTGAGACTACTATAATTGGTGACATGACTGTGAGAAAAATAGTGTAAAATATCAATTAAAATTTTGATGAAACATATTTGACTTTTGAGGTCAATCTAATTAAAAATTACCTTAAACAACTGTGTCATTAAATAAGGTTATATATACTGAAAAAGTTAGGTCAAAAGTTTACATTAAATTTTGATAAAAAAAAGAAAGTACAAACTTTAAGTCATCAATTTGACTTTTGAGGTCAATCTAATTAATAACCTTAATTTCTTTTAGGATTAAATTCTTACATGTCCCTGAACTTTAATTGTAATAACCCGTTACGTTAAAAATAATTTAAAAATCGATTAGGTGGTGGGACCCGGAGATAGTATAAATAATTTCGATGATAATATTATTTCGTAAATTATTTGAGCCGAATTACATTTATAAGTTAGTAGTAGTAGCCGGGGATAATTCGAGTTAAGTTAGATCTCTTTAAGTGGATTCGATAACTTGATTCGGCGTGATTTCGGGTATATTTCTGTCGCGGTTTCATGACACAAGTGTTAAGTAAACGAGCACAAATCCGCTTATCATCCTTAACACAAAATCAAACAAAATATATTCTCACTTTCTTCACTATCTTGGCGGGGACTTTTTGATGGCGACAAAGGAAAATTTTTCTTCCGTTTAAATGACTTTGTGCATATAAAGATCGCCGAGTCGATTATTAAGGTTTCCAGCGTCCTCCCTACGTTTTGAGAGTAAGAAAATAAGCGTTTTGGTTGATTTTTGAGGGTTGACTTTTTGTTGACTTTTACATAATTCAATTTTATGATGAATCTTAGTTTGTTATGGATGCTGATGTATATATAAGTGATGAATTAAATGATTTAGAAGTCGTTGAGGATGTTATGGTTGGGTTGACTTTTTCTAGGTTTCGGTTGACTTTTTTGGGTTGATATTTTATAAAACTTTTAAATGTGTAGGGAGTTTTAATTGGGACCTTATTGTAGTTGTTGTGATGTTAAAATAGTGATTTAAAATTGATTAAAAGCGGAGTTAGGTTGAAAAGTGTTATTTTCAAGTTGAGTTATAATCGATATTTTGGAGTATAGGTTGTTAATTATGGACTTGAGGTTAATTAGAATGACTTATAAGTTGATATGAAATGTTAAAGTAATAAGGTGGAATTCTAGCGGGGATCGTTTGGGTTGTGTCCGACGGGATTATTAATTCGTTATTTATCGAGTCATTTTTTTTTTTTTTTTTTAGACCGCTTAGAAATAGTTCCACTAAGAGTTGGTAACGTGTCTTCTAGAACCCAGGTATTGTAGTAGGTTTTGATTATACTTTGTGGGTGTTTTGTTAGGCGTTGATCGTGGAAAGGGCCAGTTACCGTGATTGTGTCCAGCGGAAGTTTTTGTGGTAGTAGCGGTGAGTACTTATACCGGCGGGGTGTTCTTTCGCATTACTTACTTTAAATTGTGTGAATATGTTGTGAATACGATTATGTGAGAATGATGTACGTACCATTGGTATGATTACGTGAGAATGATATACATGTATTGTTGTATGATTATGTGTGATTCATTTGTGTAAACACGTGATATGATTATATGATTATGATACGTGGCGTTGAAGATTGCTTAGAGTAAGTAATAAGCTTGAACTCCCAACTTATATTTCTAATTTACATGGCCTTGTAAAACCTTTATTTGTATTCACAATGGCCTTGTCGGCGTTTATGTTTTTCTGTGGCCTTGTCGTGATTATGTTTGACTACGATTGTGAGATGTTTTAGCTGTGTGCTTGGATGTTGTTTGGGAGTAGAATAGTTGGTTATTGAGAGGTGATGGTTAGAGTTATGTATGAAACTTTGAGGTGACTTAGTGTCGAGGATTTGACCCTATGTTGGGGTGATCAGGGGTTAGGTGACTCTCCTTCCTTGCGGGATATGTATTGTGGCCTTATACTACATTATAAGAGGCGGTATGACTACTTGATCAGCTGCTGTGTGCATTGTCGGTGTGGCCCTATCTTCACGGTATAGGCTGTGTGAAGTTTTGGCCTTATACTACGGTATAAGAGCGGTATGAGTCTTTATGATCACTTTCTTTGTGTGCATTGTCGGTGTGTACATACTCACGGTATAGGCGTAAGTTTGGCCTTATACTTCGGTATAAGGCCGGTGTTTATTAGCGGTGGTTGATCCATTCTGCCGGGTAGGCCAGTTGAGTATATGCGGCATTAGAGGTTGGTATATTTGTGGAGATATGAGAGATAGAAGGTGATGACTGGGGAATTTATAGTCGTTGTTGAGTCTCTGATTTTTATTACGGGTGTTTGTGTGCCTTCTTGAGACCTTCTTTTGGAATCTTATTGTATGACTTTATTAGGTAGTCCTGGATATATATATATATATATATATATATATATATATATATATATATATATATATATATATATATATATCATCGAACTATTCATGTTGGGCTATTCATAATATTATGCATGCGTTACGTATGGTAGTTCACCCCCACATGTTAGAGTGTTAGCTAAGGCCGGCTTCACGCCCCACTACCGCTATGGGCCGGCATTTTTCGTTGTGCCGAGGTTGTGAGGCCCGGCCGATTGAGCCAAGAGGTACATTTGAGAGTTTGTTAAGTGGCTAGGTGAGCATCGGGTGGCGGAGGATCCTCACAGTTTGATTTTGATGTGTCTTCAACTGTTTTGATTGTTGTACTTTTATTTTTCAAAGTTTAGCCTTGTTGGCGGTTGTCGGCTTTGTATTAGTCACCGATCTTTACTCTCTTTTGTAGCCTTGCCGGCATTCTCTTGTTAATGGGGTATGTTGTATATACATATATATGGAGTTGGTTGGTTAGATATCACCTGATGGATTGTAAAATTTTAAAATCTGTCATTATTTTGAGAATATTAATGGAAATCAAATTTTTGGATGAAATGAGTAGTTTTAAAGCTGAGTGATAAAATCGGTTTGGTGACTCTGGTGTTCCGGATTATAATGATTCTCACCTCAGGGCGGCCGACTTGGGGCGGGTCGTTATTAATGGAATGGTCCATTTGTCCTCTTGAACATTTAAAATCGGCCGATTATTGCCTGAGCTTCTGTGGTGATCATTTTTGGCGATTTCGTCTAATTTGGACATTAAAATTGACAAATTTCAAATTTTGATGAAGGATAAAATTGGAAATATATATTATTAAACTTTTGGATCAATTTTTAAATAACAAAACATATTTGTGTCTTTTTAATATTCATTAATAAAGATAAATAAATAATAATGATTAATAATTACTCCCTCCATCCCAAAAAGATAGAACCATTTGATTTGACATAAATATTTAGGAAAATATTCGAATTAATTAGGGATGGAGGAAGTAATAAGTTTCCATGACCCGGTAGTACCCAGCACAGCGACAACTGACCTTGTAATTGCACGCCCGAGCTTGCTACGTCTCTCTCGCCCACGACTTGCGCCATCTTACAGTACTCCCACGAGTTATCGGCACCTTCAAAAACTTCATTGAAATTATTCAGCAAATTAGCAAAAGTGGTTTATGTACAGAGCCTTCAACAACAAAGCTCACAATCTAGATTTAGTTTCTTGAACATTACGTTTTCTTGGGTGAATGAAATTTTTTTTAGTATTTAAAAATTTAATTTATCTCAATTGAAGGAACAAAACAGAAATTTAGTTTCATCTTTTATCACAAAAACCATTGAACCACAATGCAACTCTTGAATTTGTGATTTAACATCTCATTCTTTGAAAATTGAGAAAAAGATATTGATCCGTTTTAAATGCCGGTCTGATATTCCAATGATATGCTTCGCTTAAGCCGCTGAGTTCTTAGAAGTGATATCTTCGTCGATATGTTTGTTGCGACCATGCATAACAGGATTTCTTGATAATTTGATAGTTGAGCTGCTGTCACATTTGATCACATTACATTCTTTATCTTCATGTCCCAAAGTCTTTAGTATCCTCTTCATCCAAATGAGATGACAAGCGCGTCACCGATTGCGATTCTGAGCTTCATTTCTACATGGTCGATAAAGTAACTATAGGTTGTTTTTTGGAAGCCAGGCCACAGCTCCACAGTTTAAAATGAAAGCATAGCCACTCGTGTTCTTCCTGTCATCACTATCTCACATAGTCCTTATACGTGTAGTCTACTTGATCCCTTCACCTTCTTTTCATCTTTGATAAAAAGATGGCTTGACATAGTGCCTGTAGATATCTTAATATTCTCTTGGCAATTTAGAGATGGCTTCAGTTGGGCTAACATCGGACATGTAACCAAACATTATACTTGCTCTTGTGGAGGTGAATACATCGAGGGCTTCCCACCATTTGTTTGTACAGAGTTTCATTCACATGCTTTCAAATTCTATCATGATCAATTTTGGGAAACCGAGAGGGAGCGATTGAACTGCTTACGAGTTCTGATTAGTCATTCGAACCTCTTCAAAGCAGGTTTTACGCATATTGTCTTTGACATATGAAAATGCTACCTTTCTTCTGCAACACTTCAATTCCAAGAAAATAGTTCATTCCCCCCAAATTAGTCATATCAAACTCTTTCACCATCGAAGCCTTGAATTGCATCATTAAATCTTCATTATTCCCAGTGATGATTAAGTCATCGACATACAAACTCACTATGATCACAGCCCCTTCTGAGTCTTTCTTAGTGAAAAGAGTGTGTTCATTTGTGTATTCTTGAAAGCCCTCATTGAGAAAGTGTCTTTCAATCCTACTAAACCAAGCTCTTGGAGCTTGTTTTAGTCCATATAGAGCTTTGTGGAGTTTGTATACTTAGTGCTCAATTCCCTCATTCACATATCCTTTAGGTTGTTCAATGAACACTTCTTCAGTTAACTCTCCATGTAAGAATGCAAATTTGACATCCAGTTGATGTATTTTCTAGCCTTATCTTGTTGCAGTGCTAATGATCATTCAAACAGTGTCCATTCTTGCCACTGGTGCAAATACCTTAGTGTAATCTATTCCTTTTCTTTGAACATATCCCTTGGCCACCAATTTTGCCTTGTGCTTGATTACTCTTCCATTCTCATCTTTTTTTGTCTTATATATCGATTTCACACCATTCTTCTTGCATTTGGCAGGCAACTCAGTAAGAGACCAAGTGTTGTTCTTAACAATTGAATCTATCTCTGCATCCATGGCTACTCTCCACTTCTTGTACTTAACTACCTCTTCAAAGAAGACAGGATCCTCCTCATCAATTCCTTGTACTAAGTTCACCTCATTATCACTTAATCCATCACCACTAACATAGTCATTCATCTATCTTGGAGTCCTGTGAGTCCTCTTCTGGAGAGGTGCAACTCTCCCTTGATCATGGTTCTCCTTATCTACAATAATGACATTTTGATCATTTTCTGGTTCATCTTGATCGTCTTCATCAGCCTGTACTGCATCTTCATGATTTTCTTCAACATTTCTGGCTGGTTCATCAATGTTCACCTCTTCCCACTTGAGTTCTTCAGATTCTTGGAGTTCTCCATCTTTATTCCAATCCCATGTTTTATTTTATTCAAACACAACATCTCTACTCACTACAATCTTTTTAGTCTCGGTGTTGTATAGTCTGTAGCCTTTGGTTACGCTACTCATTCCCAAGAATACACACACTGCACTTCTCTTATCTAATTTGCCCTTGTGTATTTTTGGAGTATGAGCATGAGCAACACATACCCACACCTTGAAGTGTTCAACAGTTGGCTTAGTTCCACTCCATGCTTCTTGTGGTATTTTGTCCTTCAATGACAATGTTGGACATCTGTTTAGAACATATACTGTCCAGACAACTGCTTCATTCCATAGAAACTTTGGCACCATATTCATGATGGTTCTATTTCCCCTTTCTGCTACTCCATTTTACTAAGGAGTGTAGGCAGTGGTGAGTTGTCTTGTAATCCCATGCTCTTTACAGAAATCAATGAATTCATTTGACATGTACTCACCACCCTTATCTATTCTCAAGCATTTCACCACTTCTCCTGATTCTTTCTTCACCATGATTTTAAACTCTTTAAAACAACTCAATGCTTCTGATTTGTTGAGTAGGAGATACACCCATCCTTTCCTGCTAAAATCATCAATGAATGTTAGAAAATATTTCTTACCACTACTTGAGTCTGGAGTGATAGGTCCACATATGTCAGAATGGATCAGCTCTAACACTTTATTGGCCCTCCAATTGCATTGCTTTGGCATAGGTTGTCTAGTCTGCTTCCCACTTAGGCAGTCTGTGCAGATGATCTCTTGAGCATTGAAGCTAGGCAATCCAATCACCATGTCCTTGCTTTTTAAAGTTATGAATCCTTGGAAATTCAGGTGCTCATACCTCTGATGTCATAGCATCATCAGATCATCAGAGGTAGTTTATAAGCATTCACCTTCTTGCCCTTCATTCTTCTCAGTTGTTAAGGGACATTCTGTTCAGGCTCATTTTGGACTTGATGATCTCTCCTCCGGATGGATGAAATATGCTACATACTCATTATTTGAATAGTACAGCCAGTCCCTTATCTTGAAATTGCCCCACACTCAATAAGTTGTTCTTCAAGTCAGGTACTTAGTATACTTCACTAATAGTATATGTTGCTCCTTTCAAATAGACCTTCACATGCCCTTTTCCATTACTTGAAGCTTGGCATTGTTTCCTAGCTTCACAGTGTGAGAAAAATATTTTGTCAAGTGTTGAGAACATTCTCTCATCTATGCACATATGGTTAGAACATCCTGAGTCTAAATACCAAATATCTTGCTCCACTTAGGACAATCATATTGAAAGTTTCCTAAGTTATGGCACTTGTAACATTCAACAGTTGCCTTGTTGAAACTACTTTTGCCTCCTCCTCTACTGAAACCTTCACGATCTCTTCCTCTATAACTTCCTCTTCCTCTACCTGATCTTCCTCCATACTTCTCCACTACATGTAATACTTGATCACCCTCATCTATTTTTTTTCTGACAAATTTCTTCTCATGTAGATTGAGAGTCCCTTACAGTTCATCCACTGTCATCTCTTCTATGTTGTGAGATTCTACTAAAGAGACTACAATGTAGGTAAATTGATCTGATAGTATTCTCAATATTTTCTCTACGATCACCTGGTCTTTCATTTCTCCTTCATTGCTTCTTAATTTGTTAGCAATTGCTGTAATTCTACCAAAGTAATTTTCCACAGTTTCTCCTCTTTTTATTTCTGCTATCTCAAATTTCCTCTTTTTAACCCAAAAGTTCAATATGTGTATAATTCCTATTTTATCCTTTATTAAAACTTGAAATCTGTGTATTTTAATGTCAAAAGAGGACGGAATCCCCAAAATGATCAGTTCGGATAGTTGAGGGGGCAAACTGACCGATTTTCAAAATTCATGGGGCAAACTGACCAGATCGTCTTAGTTTAGAGGGCTGGAAGAATTTAAGTCTTTCTTTTAATAGCACAATACCCCTCCTTTTTTTGATAGATAATTCATGCCATTAATAAAAATATTAGTATTTGTAGCCCTCAAGACTATTATATGATATTGAATTGAAAATGCTAATGACAATATCTTCTATATTTAAAAAATATCATATACTAGTAACTAACCAAATAATATTGTAATTTCTCTGAAATCCTTCTATAAAACATCTCTTATTCCTATGCTCCAATAAACTATAAACTACACATTGAACCATGTTACTATTTGTGATACTTCTATAAACTATAAACTACACATTGAACCATTTTAATATAAAAAATATTGTCATTAGCATTTTAATAGAAGACATCTCCTATCCCTATGCTTCTATTAGATACCGGGTTCGTTTAACATGCATTAATATATTATATTCTATGAAGCATAGGAATAGGAATAAACTATAAACTACACATTGAATCATTTTAATTAAATTTTATATAATATCATTTTTTTATGATAGAAAGGTAAGGCACAAACCATTGAACCATGTTACTTTTTGCTAATAACATATTATAATTTATAAAATAGTCACATGCATCAATAAACTATAAACTATGAAAGTTATTTAATACGAAATATTAATATTATATGGACAAAAGTACAACATACAATTAATATATTATACTTTAAATAATAAAAATTATTTTCTTAAATATGCATTAATATATTATTGTTACATTATATGTAAATTCTTTTAATTATGTAATAGAAGTTGTTTAATGTTAAATCTTATTTACAAGATATTGATAAAATTACCAATTCATTAATATAGTATTCTAAAGAATATTTAGCATTAAACAACTTTTATAATATAATTAAAAGATAGTTTGTCACAATATAGAATAATTAAAAAATTTATAGTATAACATTGATTCATCTTATGCTTTTATGTATATATTCTAAAAAATATTTAACATTGAACAACTTCTATTATATAATTAAAAGATAGTTTGTCAGAATATGGAATAATATATTATTTAACACTAAACAAATGTAATTATTGAAATAATAATATCTTGACGCATGTAATGCTCTTGTTCATGTATTATTCAATACTATATAAATATAACTTGCTCTATCCATATACATTAAAGAATATTCAACATTAAGCAACTTTTATCATATTAATTAATCTTATGTTGTTATCCGTTTATTATGCAATACCAAATAACTTTCAGGATTTAAATAGAATTATTTCAATTATTTCTTGAAATAGTTTTTAATTACAAATATGCTTTATTATTTAAAGGATAATATATTGTTGCATCTTATAATTTATTTATATATTATTTAATATGAAATAACTTTATTATTTATTATACACATAATAACAAATTATCAACATGGCACAATGGTTACTATGAAGTCTAAGATTCAACTCTCACCACTACCATATTTCTTTTTGGTACTACATGTCTACATCCACAAAACTTTGGACCAAAGATATATGCGGGCCCCGAACATACTACTTGATCTGGCGAGAACAGCGGCCTCGAACCCGGACTGGACGAATACCCGCTTGAATATAAGCTAGGATCCCGAGGCGGGCCGGGGCCGAGGGACCAATCGAGGGCCCAGGTCCATTCCGTAAATAAGCGAGCGGGGGGCCGTTGGGCTTTCGAGGGGTTGGAGTCGAGGCTCGATCCGAGCCTGGGCCCGACCCACGGAATAGCCCGGAGGCCGGGTCGTTCCGTATACGGTTTATCTGACATGGAATTGGGGGAGTGAGATGTAAGATATGCGGCCCAACTCATTTGTTATGTGTACAGGTAGGCGTAGCTAACGAAGTGGGCAGCGGACATCGCCCAGATTAAGTACGGGCCAATGACAGTAGTATGTCAAGTAATCCTTGGGACGGTGACTTCTTAGAGTCTTAGAGCATGAGCGGAACACCAAGAATTATTGGGGCCCACTTTCAGGTCCCACGGCCCACTAGTTAGTGTGTCGAAGTAGACCAGTCTTGTTCGATCCACCGGACATTGTATTCGATATGAGAGCGTCTTGTTTAGTTTAGCAGTTTATTTCTCACAAGTCGCTCTATTTGCCTTATTGTAAATAAAAAATAAACTACACACATCCATAAAATAAAGCGCAAATATCTTAATTAAAATTCAAAACATTCACAAAACAAACTTCAAACATCAGAATCAAAGTTTTAACATCTATAAAATAAAACAAATCATAAACATCATCACCAGAACAAAATAAACCCGATTCATTCGCAAAAAAAAAATAAAAAAAACAATGAACACAATTCTTCTTCATTTATCATATATTGGATATTTGGGAGTGAAAGATCGGATTAGCGTGGATGCCACGGATATACATTATATAATGCGTTATATGAATTTTAGTTGCGTGAAGATCAATGGAATTGAGGCGATTTTCAATCTTACGTTCCGAGTTGGATATTCTGCATAAACCTACACATTTTAAAATTCATAAAAAAATGATGTTATATAAAATTTAATTACATATTACATTCATACCTTAATATATCCAACAACATCTCGTGGTCACTCATAAAATGAGAAGATGAAGATTGTATCAACTTTAACTTAATAGAGAGATACTAACAATATTTAATCAAGTAAATAAGTAATACTCCCTCCATCCCACAAAGATTGTCGACTTTTTTTTATAGTTGAAACTTTAAAATTTTGACCTTAAATATATTTGTTTGTGTTGTATAATATTTGATAAAAAATATATCAATGGAAAGAGTTTAAAATGTATTTATCATTAATATAGTTAATCGAGTATTATCACAAATATAAGCAAAAATATATACCGTCAGTTCGAGGAATAAACAAAAGTCGAAGTGAATAATTTTTTGTGGGATGGAGGTAGCATAGTAAAAGTAATAGGATAGAGTGATTGAATCAATATTCAATGATGCTAATTTCTTTGAAATTCTTGATCAAATAATTTATTCTTTAAGATGAAATCATATCAATTTGAACATATAGAACCTTTATAATTGAAGTAGTAAGAACCAAGGATGATATATATTATACAAAGAAATGAACTAATGATGATATTTGATGTAAGGATCCTTATTTATAGGAGGAAAACCAACTAGTTTTGTGAGCAGAATGCAGTTAGTCGAAGCGGACGTCATTGCTCACCAAACTATATTACTCGATGATCCAATCTTTAAATAAAGGTTAGTTATTGGATGTCGATTATAAAGCGGACATCCGGTTATATGACGGACATGTCCCAGTTACAAGAGCGGATGTCGATTTACCGCGGCGGACATCGGTTATATGAAGCCCGGGCGTCCGGTTACAAGCCGGCGGATGTCAGGATTTACACACCAAAGAGGGCGTCGGCCCAGCCAAGGCGAGGTGATCGATTAAAATCTATCTACGGGGCGTCGGTTTAATTAAGAGGGCGTCGGCCCATGTTAACGAACCACTAACGAGCGTGTGTCGAATCTTGTTCAAACCTTCCACCCGAATCCGTAGCGAGGCATTGTCTTGGAGACGAACTTTTGGCTAAAATGCGAGGCCGCCCCGCGCCGTTAGTAAGTGGTCCAGGCCGAGCGTGGACCGCACCGAAATGGACTAGCAGGTCGGACAGAAGTGCGACCCACGAACCTCGGCCGCCGTAATACGTCTACAAGAAAGTAGGCGTCCGGTATTATTGGACCTTGAGCTTACTTACAACTTAAAAGGTCATTTACATCTCCTACTAACGAACACAAGTATCTAAGAATGTCATATAATTCATCCGCTCCTGAAAGATTATCAAATTTTGAATTTTAATAGTTGATTTTTTTCAATTTTGAACTAAAACAACTTTTAATGTGTTATATATTTATTTGGAAAAAATATATTCATATGTAGTATTTTCAAAATAGTTTAATATTAATTTGATAATTTTGATTCAAATCAAAGTTTTGGATATCAATCAAGATTGCAAAGTTTGTTAATCTTTGATAATGAAGAGTTAAACGTGACAATCTTTTAGGGATGGAAGGAGTAACTCTTAATGAGCCGATTCAAGTCAGGTTATGGTCTTATGGAAGACCTGAATGGACCGAAATAGGACTGGATAGACCCAAATACTATATATAAATGGGGACGAAAAATTAACTTGGAACTAGACGTGTCTATCGAACCGGGCCGGGAGAGGCGGGCAGACGGCTCGTATCCTGAATCGGCAGTCCGGGTTTGCTTAGGAAGCTGGGCGGTGACCGATTAAGGAATCATTGGGCCCTGTCGGTTGAGCCCACGTGCTCCGGGGGCCGGCGTGGTACCATTTTGTTTTAACGGTACCACATTTATCCCATTTTCATGTTTTTTCCATTAAACGTCCCCACGTTTATATTTAACGGTGTACCGTTTATTACCAAAAAAATTTGAACATTGATGACGAATTGAACAAATAGCGTTTCTAATGAAATAAATTTTTATTAATAGTTCAAACAGGTAGTTTAAGATACAATAAGCCTTTTCACCCAACAATTAATACCCGTACAAGCGAATGACGAATATGATCTGATGATTACGTTCGGTCGTTTCATGGTGAAATGCGAAAGTTACAAAGTCACCCGCGGTATGTGTTTGTGATGTTCTACAAATTCACGCTACCCATCCATGAATAAAACATGATGTGTTTCCTCACCATCCCTCGAAGCCTTCCGTTTCAATTTTGACATCATGAAGAAATTTCGTCATCCATGCATTTACCTTTCAACTCGCCCGACTACAAAAGGTTGTAGCGTTCGAACAAAGGCGGGAGGTAGCTTTGAGCCTTTCGGCGGATGGATCTGAGAACAGCGAAAAGCTCTTACATGGCACTCACAGATTCTTTCTCTTGGAGGCATAGTGAAGCAATATCTTAGAAACAATTGTAATTTCTATTAAGTTGATAATTTGTGAACTTGTGATTATTAAACATGAAAAATGCTAGCGGTACCTCGTTTCCTTTAGCGGTACCCGTTAGCTTCCGCGACTAGTTTTTATGAACTTTTATGATCACCACGTGAAGTGCCCGTTCGCATATAGCGGTACCACGTTCAATCCCAACCCGACTGAATTCTTGGCTATTTTTATGCGAAGCGTTTTACCATTTAATCCAATAGGTACCACGTTATATCCCTGCAAAAATGTGATTCTAAGTAATCATCCTTCATTTATTCTTTCAATCCAAATGGTACCACATCATGGAGAGCTCTATAAAAGGGGGCAACACCTTCCTTCATTTCTCACCTTCCGCGATCATTTATAAACAATCTTAAATCAATACTTGATCGAAACTTTCTAGCCGATTAGAATGCTAAGCTACTTATTTTTTTATTGAGTCTAAGAATTTTTATTGAAGTTTAAGGATTCAATCGAGAGTCAACAGGCCTCTCGAGTTCTTCTCAGAGTAGTGGGCTTGTTAGTTTGCGATCTTGATCTTATCTTGCTCCGTCTCGGTTCGGTATTATCTATCAGTAATCTTGGTAAAAATGTTCAAAGTGATTTTTGGTAGTGCTATTATGTGTCTAGCTGATTATGTTAATTTAGAGGGTGATAATTGTATGGATGAACTATCCGTTATTAACTCTCAATCTAGTGCTACTGATACTACTAATGAATGGGAAAAAAACTTCATGGATTTGACAATATTTCGAGGCCGACCGTGCAAATCAAAAAGCAACTTGTTTAGATTGTAGGAAATGTCTATAATGGAAAACGGGTGGGGGTAAAGGAGGAACCGGTCATCTTTCTAGACACTTATTAGGTCATAAGATCGGCCAGGATGGCGGTGTGGGGGTGTTCGCGAGGAACAGCTAATCCCGAACCGGGGGAATGTTTCTTTTTAATGATATGACTTATAGGATGGAAAGAATGAAATTTGTAATAGGTAGTTCTTTGCCTTTTAATAATTATGATGGATGGCATTTCACTAATTGGATTCAAAATACCGTTAATCCAGGCTACTTGTATCCTCGAACTACTTTGAGAACCTTATGCTTTTAAATATTTTAAAAATGAAAGAGCTCTTCTAGGTGCAACTCTTTCGACTTTGCCTTATAAAATGTGTTTGACTAGTGATATTGGTGTCTTTGAGGATTTTGATATAATGTGTGTAACATTTCATTGAATTGATAAAGAATGGGTCTCTCTCAGAAGGAGAGTTGCGTATTTTAAATCCGTTTGCTAAATATAACAATATTCAAATTTGGCGGAAGGAGGTCTACTCGTATGTGCGAAGATTATAAATATTTGAATACAATTGCTTCAATTTCATTTGATTATAAGATCCGTAATAAAGTTTCAATTGAAAAATTAAAGATGCCCGATTAAATCGGATTTTGTAGTGAACTTTTTCATGTTAAATGTTTATGTCACGTCGTTCAATTAGTTGTTAAAGATATAATAAAAGTTGTTTGAATGAGTTTATTTTACCAATTCGTAAGACCGTTAATTTAGTTGTTAATAGCGGGGTAAGAAAACATGAATATAAAAAAATTGTTGAGGCTTCCGGTAAGAAGTTTAAGAAATTAATTTTGGTTTGTGAGGGTATAATGGACTCGGCCTACGATGTGCTAGTGCGTGCATATATGTATAAAGGGAAGAATCAAAAATTTATGAGAGCATAAATGTTTTACAATTACAAATGACAAATAATCCACTCCCTCCACAAGACACGAATGAGTTGACTTAATATTTAACCACTAACTTTGAATTGAGTCAATATAATGATAGTAATCCTTTTGATATATTAAAATGGTGGGCGAGCAAGGAAACCGTTTTTCTTGTATGGTCTAGGATGACAAAAGAAATATTTTCTATACCTATGTCTACAATAGCTAGTGAATCCGCATTTAGCATGGCGAAACTACAATACACTCAAAGACGTTCAAGACTTATAAGCTCGGTAATTGAGGTATGTGTATGTATCAAGGATTGGACGGCCGCCGAGCATAGGATCCAAGACAAAGACTCAATCATGGAAGAAAATCAAAAAGATATGTTCGACGCTTTTAGTGATATTGAGGAAGAAGAGAGCAACACATTAGACGAAGAAGTCGACTCCGACCAACAAGAGTTCGAAGATGAATTAGTTTATGATGATTATTAAATTTGTATAGTTTGTATTCTTGTAAGAAGACTCCGAAGGGAATTCATGTAAACTCCTTGCCCGCACGAGTATAAACTGTGAACGGCGTAATAATAAAATGTTCAATTAGTTTCACGTTTGATTACCATTAAAACGTCCTACCACCTCATACTTAACGGTCCCACGTTTGAAGAAAACGTGGTATCGTTATTAGTAAACGGTACCTCGCCTAAGACAATAAAATTAAACATTTTCACTTTTACTTTCTGGAAGTGCAACGTCCCACCGTTTAAAATATAACATCCCACCATTTGATATTCTCACATGATACCGTTGATTCCAAACGGTAACGGTACCACCTTAAAGTTGGAAAATAACTTCTTATTTAAATTGCTCTCTGGAAGTCGAACGTGGTTCCGTTGTATTCCAAATAGTACCACGTTTATATCACATAAGAGTTTGTAAAGACGCAATTTAACAACTTCCATCTCACAAATTCAACTTTCAATCACAAATTCTTTCTACAAATTCTTCAATTATTCATCATATCAACCCATAAACATCTTCTAAGTGTTATATTTACTAAGTTATTGTTGATTTAAACTTCAATTTTAAAATGACACAAAAAAAATCACAAAAATGGGCAATCATTCACACAAGGTCAAGAGGATGCACAAGGTTAACGAGGACGCACAAGAGGTCTAGAAGTGTTCACGTTGAGGAAAAAGAAGAATCACAACAACAACAACAAGTCGAGGAGTTCGAAAACGAGGGTGTTGATGTGGTTCAAATTCAACAAGAAGTAGATGCTGGTGGCACAAATGGAAGACAAGGCATGTACATCGATGAAGTCGAGATCAAACAATTCACCGGTAATCTCTTGTTCCAATATCTAGATGAGGCTAATCATAGTAAATTTTGCATGTTTACTAGTCAATGGTATCCGGATATAGTTGTGCAATTCTATAAGTCCATGGGAATGAATCGTAAGGAAAATATAGATAATGGTGACGCTATGATAGGACTTAGTTTTAATGTCAATGGTGTAGAAGGGATGATAACCGAAGAAGATTTGACAACCTTATTTAAAATGATTACGCATGAGGACGTAAGTTGTGTCGAGAATTATCCGATTAGGTGGTGGTGTTCGAATTGGCCTATTGGATATAAGGAACCCTGATAACGCGAATCTATCACATTTGTTGAGTAGATGTCAAAGGAGTCCCTATTTTAGAATGTTGTAAGGCTGATGTTAGGAAGGACTCAATGATAGGAAAATCATCAATGGCTAAATTTGAAGTGTATTTGTGGGATAAGGTGTTGCCTTCTAAATGGGAGATTTACGAGCAATATGAGTCTATGAGGAATGAAATTAAAGACCAACGGATATAAAGCCCGAACTTCGAAACTAATAGTGTGGGTGCAATTACCGAGGTGGGAGGAGATACATCCATTTCCTCGGGTAAGGGCGTCACACCGCTGACAACCCGGCCAGGGGCCGATGTTGGCACCGCGGAGTTCTTAGTTGATACTTTGAAGAAGTTGCTTGGCAATAACATATTATTGAAGAATGAAGTGAAACGAGGATGAAAGGCGGAGATAACGGATTATCTTGCGGAGAGATCGATGGCGAGAAAGGACAAAGGATGAGAGGATGTTGAGCGAGATGGCGATGAGGATCCGTATGGGTGGGATCGCCTTGACGCGATGTAGAGGATCGACGGCGTTTAGATCCGCCCTCCGCCCGTATAGTAGCCTCTATTGAGACTCGGGATGATGCCCGCCTCTCCTCTACCGGCCCCTCTTGATGATGTCCCGACCTTGATCATTGAAGAAGAGCGTGGAAAATAAATGAATGAATGTGTTTATGTTTTCTAAGTAGCCTTGATATTGTTTATTGAACAATATTTTTATTTATGTCTTTACTGATGTTTGAGCAGATTTACGTTTATTGTTATGTTTGAACTTGTTGGTTTTTAAAGTTAAGGCGTAAATGCGTTTTTACAATGTTTATGTTACTAGTGTTATGTTTGTCGTACATTTTAATATGGTATTGCTCAAAAGTTTGTTGTGTTGTGAATGTTTTAAGCAGATTTTTAGTGTTAGTTTATGTTGTGCTTAAGTGTTGTCGACTTGTGGTATGAACATGTTAGGAAAACACATGGTATAAAGTTGTATTATCTGGAGTTTTTCTATGAAGCATTAGTCTGGATTTACATTGGAGCGATTGCAGCCCAGCTTATCTGAGATTATGGCATTCTTACGGTATTACGTTAATAGGGCGCAAGAGCGCCAGCGAATCGGCCTTGGCCAGAATCTCTAGAATATTGGGTGGGGAATTTCGAGCCAGGAGGCCAGGCTGGCTGATCATTTGGCTTGTCAAGTCACATTGAACAAGGTATTCGTGGTACAATGGGATGGGGCGGAGTCAGCAAGAATAGATGGTAGGGCCCCGGACGACAATAGGGTGCCCCCCTTGACTCGAAAGATAACTGACTTACTAGGCTTGAAACAAGAAGAAAATAAACTCGAGTTGACATGAAAAGATTAGAAATAGATTTGGATAGACTCGAAACAAAGTTGTATGCTAGTATCTTAAAACAATGATTGGTATAGGATAAATAATAGAGAAAACTATAACCGGATTAAACAAGCCGGTGGGCATACCTGATCGAGTCAACGAGTTGAGTTTATTACGAACTTGAATTGGAAAGACGAAGCCATTTAAGACCCGTTAATAATGAGAGGTAAATTGAGGTTTCCGTTTATTGTAACTTTAAGTCTATTTCATGGGTCTCATCTCTCATGTATGAACTAGGCTACTAGAGTTCATGTGGGATTTGAGCACTACCCAAACAAATGCGAAGACTGAAGAGCAAGGGCAGATCGAGAATTTAAATAATGAGTGTTCCTTATTTTCTTTAAAAATAATGTTACTCTTTTTTCTTAAATAATTGTCTCAATTTAAGAATTATATGCTTAATAAATAATGAGCTAAAACTCTATGGAACTTGATAATGACAATTAAGCCATTAAGATCAAGTACAACGATCATTCAAATTGAAAATATCTATAACATCTACTAAAAGGAGTTTGTAGAATTGTCGTTCTTACTTTTCTAAAGCGAATGGTATTAATGTTTAGGCAGGAAGAACACATTTATCATTAATTGATTGTCTAGATAGGGAGGTAAAAAAATATGGTAAATCAATAGCCTTTTTAATAAAAGAGAGTTTTAAAAGTGTAAAACTAAGTCCTTTGAGAATCAAATCCAGATCAATTGTACAAAAATTAACCACTCTACCATCTAAGACAACAAGCTCTATTTATTTTAGGTGTTCCTGGAAATGTCAGGAACACCATATAAATTCACCACTGCCGAAGAGGATGTTTACTTAAGACTTAAGAGTCCCCATTGATACAAAGAGGTGCTAAACTGCTAGTTTTTATTGTAGGTTCATGTCATGTTTAGTGAGTTTCATGGCCTAGAGTTTTGTTTTGAAACCTACCAAAACGAATGTGAGATTAATTCAACGGATATTCGGAGTGTCGGATTATGTACAAAAAGGTGAAGTCATTTTTTGATGAAGGGTTAATTTTATATCTAGGCATCTGACCTATTGGGAACATTTCAAATGGAACATTTCCAAATAGATATATATAAATATTTCAGCGTTTAGTAGTTATGTAGATTTAATTTTTATCTTTGAGCTTTTTAAAATGATGGCCATGTAATTTTGAAAAAATCAAATTTGAGGAAAGGGTAATTTGAGGTGAAATCCACGAATAATTTCACCGGTCATCAAAGTATCCACGTCAGCATGTCATTCTTACTTCACTGCTAGGAGTTTATTACATCTGGTTCGGATCCATTTCTGCTGAAGAATCTTAGCAAAAAGATAGTACCAGCTGAAACTACAACTTCGCCATCAAGTGCCGCTGATTAAGAGTTGGGTGTCTCATGTCTGTTTCTAATTCAGCCATTTCTGATTTCCAATCTCTGCTGCATTTGTTAACTGGAAGAGGGGATGCAAATTCTTCTTGTATCAGATGGTCTTTAACATGGAGGGAAAACCAGTCCCCTTCATTTCAAATTTATAGATGGGAAATTGAGAAGTTTTCAGCTCCTTAACTTCCTCTTCTGATTCCTTTTATTCCTCTCAATTTCACTTCACTCTGAACATATCTTTTTTTTTTAATTGAAATAATGATTACTATTCTTTAAACTGTGGAATTACTACAGATATAATTCAATGAAGGAATATTTTTACATCAATTGAACATAAGTATTTCTCCAAAAGATAACTAATCAGATGAAAATCTAATAGAATTACATATCGATATCTATCAAAAGAAAAATATACTTCAAATTAAACACAAAATATCCCTCCAAGCCCCAAATGTATTTGATGATATACATCTTCATCTTAGAGTATATATCCACATTGAGAAATAAATTGTATCTGTAAAGTAACCATCAATTGGAGAAAGATATCGAAGAACGAATATTAATTCAAATGGAATAAAGAAAATTACATTAAGCGTAGCCAATATGGCAGATATAACACTGGGTATTAAAAATAGAAAGATATTGAAAAGGAAAGAAAAACTGCAAAAATAGTGGTTTTTCAGAGTTGTTCTCGATGAAAGAAAAGTTTTTGGTTGTTTTTAGGGAAAGACATGGGATAAGATTTTGCCCACTCTAAACATATCTTGATCCCCTTGCATGTTTGTGTTGAGTATATTCATGTTGCCTCAACATCATGTCCAAGGACAATAGCAATGAAAAACCAAAGAAGATCATCATCACAGTTTGAATATAGTTTATCTTTTATTTGTAAAGTTAAGCGGTCCAATTCCTCACTTATAAAAATGTGGGTTATATTTCTTCATTTTCATATTATTAATTACTATATTACTCTTATTATAATATTTTTTATTAGTTGAAAAATATGTTTCTAATAAAATTTTAAAAAGGACTCCTATAACAATTCAATAGTTAATAAGTACTAAATTATTTGCCTAAAAATTCTATAACAATTCAAATATAGTTAAAGTTTTCTACTCTCTTATAATGTGCAAGAATTTTACTTTAAATGCGTATGCTATTGATGTGTTCGTTTTAAGATCTTTAAAAATATTCAACATCTTAGCAAAGCAGGATAAAAACATTTTTATATAATATTACATTGATTTTTTGTCGCATGTAAATAAATTCCATTTTAATGTAGATTAGTCTACTCATACTAAAATTTTGTATGATAATTGTTCATTATAAATTGAAAAACAATTTCTAATCCAAAAATTACTATTAAAATATATATCTAAATTATTATGTGATATTTTATTACATTTCAACAATTGAAATAAAAATTATCGAATAGATATATATAATACTCCTCAAATCCCGATAGATTGTCAACGTTTAAATTGGGATTTTTCACAGATTAAATATTAAATTCAAATATTTTTATTCTTGTGGTATAATATTTAGTAAAGATTATTAAATAATAACATATTCAATATATTTTAATATTGATATTAAATTATATTCAAATTAAAAGTATTTTAGCGATGAAAGTAAGTTTGCTCAATTTGGTACTTAAATCAAGTGACAATCATTTAGTATGAGAGCTAATAGATTTGATATTTTATTTTAAGAATTTTTATTTATTTATTATAATATTTATGACATATTACTTTATATTCTTAAATAAAAATATATTTATCTATAAGTGCAGAGCTATAATTAATTAAATTTGAATTGATATATCGATGAAAATTAAAAATTCAATCTTCATTATTTAATATTGATTATTAAATTAGTATTAAATAAGAGTATATTGTCGTATCATCTTATATTATTTTTCAACTATATAAAATACTAATTAATATTTATGATTAAAAATACATGCATGAATATGTATATTATAGGTATATAATCCACTTCATTGATGAACATTCGATGTACAAATCGGTACCCTGAGCTTCTATTTGAATGACTTTTTGTGACCTTTTATATTAAAGTTGTTATTTTTATAAAAAAATTATTACCAAAAATATATAACTTTTAGGGTATGTAAATCACCTTTATTCCATTGATTTTCAATATAATTCATTTGGAGTATTTCAAATTGGAACAAGGACATCTAATGTGTGGCCTCTTTGGCTATTTTGTGTGCCTAAAATTGAGAGAATTTCATAAAAATGTCTTGATATTATTTAATTTTGTACAAATATTATTGAGACAATCATCAATCAAAATAGGGTTAAAGTCACGTTCGACATTCGCATGTTTAAAGCGTTCACCATTCAATCACACATGTTTCAACATGACTCTATTCGATCACGCATGTTTCAAAAGTGACCGACTTAGTCATTCGTCGAAAATAGATGTTAAATTTGACTTTTGGAATAAATTGACAAAGATAAAATTGTCGACACTCATTTTAGATAATTTTCAAATATAATATTATAATTTCGTCAAATATTTGATGAGATTAATTTAATAAAAAATTTGGATCGAGGGTTAAATTTATACAAAATATTTGGATGGAAATAAATATATACACGAAAAGATTTTATTAAAAATTAAAATTATTTAAATAAATTGTTGGACAATTTACCACTATTAAATTGTCGAGTCAAATTTAACATCCAGTGATGGAATGACAAGTGGAAGTCACTTTTAAAATATGTGTGTTCAATCTAAAATAGTCATGGTGGATAGTAGAAACATAGATAATTATACTTATAATCCAATTGAGAAGTGATTTTTTCTAACAATAAATAAAATAGCATAAAGTACATTTTTATTAAAAGAGAAAAGTGATGTTTTTAACAATAAAACAAAAATTACATAATGTGCGTTCTTTTTATTAAACTTGAAAATTAAGAAGTAGTATATTATGATACTTTTAAATTTATTATTAAATTATATTTTTTTAAATATTTAGGATCATATAATTATAAACAAATGAATTATAATTTAAATCAAAAGTATAATTTATAAATTTAAGTAAATGAATTTAATTACTTTTATTTATTATCTTGGTTTAAATGTTTTGAAACTTGTAATTCTTCGTCTTGTGTACATTACATTTTACTAGTACATCATAAATACTTGAGGCCCTGCATTGCTCTTTCCATTCACTTCAACACAGCTCTGACCAGGAAATTTAGTTACTTTGTTGGATTTTATTTTTGGCACCTGAATTTTTTTGTGAATTTTTCCTCCAAAAAATAAATATTTTCAATATGACTAACTTGCTCCTATGTTGTAACGACCAAAAGCACCGATCGTACGCCCTCGAGTTAAGTCGTCTGTCAACTTTGTATATCGAGTCACCAATCGATGGTTGACACAGCTTACACATTTTAAAACCCATAAACACAACAGTTTGATGATAAAATAGCTCGAAAACCGAAAACGTTTATTTAATTTTGTATGGTAGCCTTCTAGTCCCAACCCAAACACTTGAATAACATCACGGTAACCCAAAATACAAAAATGTATCTTATAGTTCCCAACAATTCAGGCAAAAATAAAAACAACATTTTGTCAAAACTAAATAGAAAACAAGGGGCTGAGGATCCTGGCCTTGATGGCTCACCTAAATGGAATCTCGCTTTTCATAGCTAAATCATTCGGAGGACACTGTCAATCACGAAGGGAGGGAATAGAATTAGCTCGGCGAACTTGGTGGAAACGGATCACTTGGATGGTAACTTGCAGTCCGAATGAGCATACGGTATTGAAATACATGCTAAAGTACCTATCTATATATATATATATATACATGAGTCTCATCAATAAATGGGCAATTCGGGCATACCAATACAATAAAGTAAATTATCATTTATCTCTCGGAACATATACTATGAGAATACTCATGAAACAGCACCTCGTGACTTTAGAAATGCAATAGCTTCACGAAAATAATAAGGTAAATGCTACATATATACTGGTAAATGAAACTTTGACGGTTGTAATCCACCACGTAGCCCATAGCAAAGCCATCCTCCGATCTCCACGACAACTCCAAATTAGATAACAACTGCTTTTTCCCAGAATAAACATCCAATATAAACTCACCGCCTTTTCCCGGGCTACTCGGCTCCCAACTGACATCTCGTCACAAAACACACGCATATATGCTCAGGCACACTAGCAACCTTCCAGCTTGATCTGTCTCCTCTATATCCCCCGGTAAGTCAAACCATTTAAAAACACATACTTGAGATATACTGCAGATACTTTTGACACGCGTTTTACTCGACATGGATGCCGAATACCATGAGACATACCCAATTTGTACTAGCAGCATGGGATTCAGCCTTGATATACAATCAACTACATTAACTCACAAAATGGAAGGTTCTGAATTCACTATACACACCTGTGGAGTATGATACGAGGATATATTATCACTGATTACCTACGTAACATCCAAGCCATAAGTGATTCTGACGGTGATAATCCTTTCAGGCTAGGCCTTCTTCCCCATGATCAATCGATCACACTTTGTTGGTCCCGTCTGTGACGGACACATTACAAAATAATACTCGGCTGCTAGAAATCATTTAACGTTTTATCCAAATTTTAAGTACCATTCTTTTGCTCATTTAATTATAATCCTAGGTTTACATTGAAGTCATAAGATTCACGTTTCGGCCAGTAAAATTTTATCTCCTTCCCTCGTTTCTGACTTAATTCCATGCTCCCTACATCCTATTCAGATTCCTAACATTCACAATTTACAACACCGAGAATTCCCATTTTGCCACTTCTTATTGATTCTAACTGCAAACACCAGATCTAATTTCTAAATTCGATTCATACGAAAAATTAAGGCGATCCAATTCCGACCTATTTATTTGGCGCTATAGATTTCATATTAGGTATCTCGAAACAACTCAATATTAATCCGATAGCATTATTTGCATTAATACCCCGATTTGCCACTTAATTATCCGCGTTTTGAAAATCAACCAGCGATCATTGAACTCTAATTCCTAAACCAATGTTTCTACCCCAAATTATCAATCATTCTCAATTTCTATATTACAATGATTTAGGCACAGAGCAATAATTCCAAACAATAATTCATCCAAAATTCCAAAAGTCAAACCAAATTCTGAAAAGTCAAAGCGTCATAACACCAAAATTTAACACACTAAACATCATAATTCAATCCCAAAATAACTAATATACAACCCAAGAATCAATTGGAATAATAAAATTCCAAATTCTCAAAAATCAACAAAAAGTCAAAGTGTTGATTTCACAAAATACTAGAAAATATTACATACTTTTACCTCAAACTTGTGAGATATGAGGAGAAACTTCTCCGAAAGTTTTAGCTCCAAAGCTTGTGAATTGAGAGAGAAATTTGAAGAAGAAAAATCAAAAAAAATGGGGGAGGGTTCGTTTGTTACAGTGAAGGGAAAGCAATTTTTTGGCTTGGGTTTGAGGCTTAAATGGACTATTAAGTTGGGCCGGTAGTTCGGTTGTAGGCTAAAAAGCTCGGCAGTGAAAATTAGACACTTAGCTTCCTTCGATTCTTCCCGTTTAACTTACTCGACAACTTCTTCCAAACATACATTTAAATACAAAATATTTAGTGGTTTCAATTTTTACGGAAAAACTTAATAATTTCTCATTTTTGGTTTATTTTAACTTGGGCACGTTGGGTATTACATATATTGCGATCTGGTATAAAGTCAAATCAAAGTCAACAACAAAACTGATTTTGAAAGTTCCAAGTGCTAAAAATAAATGGGGAGTCTCTGAATTGAAATGTTTAGGTCTGTTGAAAGGTTACCAGGTCAGGGTAGATGAAATTAAGTCTTTAATGAATACTCGTAAGTTAACATCAATTTGAAAGGAAGGGAAACCCGGTCTAAGATGTGGAAAAGCTAACGTGTGGAATAGATCGTCTACCTTTTTCTTTGTGTGCTTGCCTTTTGTAAAGTTGTCTTGCGTATATTAGATTTTATATGATTTAGTTACTATGTAGCATCTATTAAATGCATTGTAAATTTAAGTCATAGGTTACAAAAATAGATATAAAAAGAAGGTAGAGGATCCTCTCCCACAAGCATGAACCAATACAACTTCAGACAAA
Source organism: Lithospermum erythrorhizon (assembly GCA_019722365.1). Taxonomy (NCBI): domain Eukaryota; kingdom Viridiplantae; phylum Streptophyta; class Magnoliopsida; order Boraginales; family Boraginaceae; genus Lithospermum; species Lithospermum erythrorhizon. Next base: position 61,965 of record JADFUC010000662.1, on the reverse strand, counting down.
ATTATGTATAAGCATCCTGCATGTAGAAATGTAGAACAAATATCACATAAAGTTCCAACTTAACCAGCTCTATAGGCATCGTGAGTTCACTTCGGAATTGAAGGGTTGTTGATTGTGCGAGATTAGCGTGGGTGTGGTCGATTTTGGTGTTGCGGGGCGGCAATTGGCTGGACATAAGGCAGGAGGTGGTGGAGTGGGGTAGAGAAGAAGGGATTGGTTTTTTTAGGTTTAGATAATGTTGTAGGATAAATTACATTTCTGTCTTTTATATCGTGGTCTTTACAATTTGTATAGTGTAATCACAACTCTTCGTAGCAGCGATGTGTCTTTATTAGAAAGCAGGAGTTTCAAAAGAGATATAAAGAGGAGGTAGATGATGCTGCTGTAAAAGTAATGTATTGATTGGATCCCACTTTGTTGAAGTGGATGGTTGAAATCTAAGCATGAATAACTTAGTTGGTAAATATATTTATACATATTATTAAGGTCTTGCTCCTTTCGAATCAACTAATTTTTATTTTGTTCTTCATTTACTTCATTAATAGTGTAGCTAAAACCCTCTTTTGACAGAATTGTGCTCCTTAATTCTTGAACATTGTATGTACTTGAATTCGTTTTAATAGTTCATTATGATATATGATATTTTAATAATATAAAAAAACAAAAAGAATTTAATTAAATATTTTGAACCTTATATCTCGAATAGACCTATCTGTTCGTAGAATATTCAATAATGTAACTTCGACAATTAAAGAATGGTTCTAGTTATTGCCTTTTTGAATTCGTCCAATAACAAATGAAGGGCAAGTTATTTGTTTGTCTATTGAAATGGTCAAGTCTACTCATTTCACAGATAGGTGCGTTTAGATCATGCACAATCTTATCTCATTTTCCACATTAGCTTTCCCACGGAAACAAAGTCCTCGTGAAAGAAGAAATACTAACCTAATCATTCTTGCATTGATTTTTATTGAGTATTAGACTTCCACCAAATCCTGTTATTGCATAGTATATCTGTAAAAGTCAACTTAACGAAACTTTTCAAGGCAAGAGAAGATTTCAGAGTCAAAATTATCGCGAGGACTCATCATGTATTGAATATCTCAACGTATATTATGTATTATGTGATTTTGGACTACTTTTTTATTATCAATTAATTTTATGTGGAATCTTATGAATTTCATCGTTGATCTACATTTCAACATTAAATTTGTACATGATTAGTCAAAAAGCTCGCTTGATATGGGAGGATTTATCGAGATGTCTTATCGGGCAGATTCGTGTGGCGCCAATGTAGCCGGGTAACCCCTTGGCGAGAGCCGCGACCACGGATTATTGACAATTACTATATTTGCGAAATCGAACACTAGCCAAATCACGCGGGGCCAGCGCGCAAAGGCGACCAGGTATCCCTTTGAGATGTGCCTCATTGGACATCTTGAATTTCATGTTAGAATAATCGTGTAGGTAACGTGTATTATAGTATTATGAAAATTTATCTTCAAAATTAACTTGAAGTAAAAGTGATTGGTTTATTTATATTTAAGTTGTATTGGGCTTATTAGGTATTGTAATTAGTATGGGTTAATATGTGTAGAAGCAGATTATGATTACATTAGATGATGGGCCTAATAGTAATCATAAAAGGAAACCATATACTATATAGATTCAATCTAGTTATTAAATACCGATGAAGCAGTGCGCTTTTTGATATTATGTTTTATCAGTGTCTGACAAGTATTGGACATAAATTAAATATTTAACATTTCAAACATAATATCATAAGTTTTCAAATTGATTTCATCCACATGATTATCCGAAACCAAATTCCATATATGACAGAATACTTCTAAAAGATGATACATCCCAAACTAAACATGTCCAAATCGAATAGTATTGATTAGATTATCTAATATAATCATATAAGCTTCAATCCAACAAATTTAACAATTTACAATTATCAGCGTTCCCCCTAAATTTTGAGTACTATTGCAAGACCATTTCATAAAGTCTCCGCGTTCTAGATTAGGATTGCAATTTGTACTCCTTTCACAATTCACATATTTGGTCAGAGGTCTTCCTTTTCCTTATTTCCCTTCCTCTATAAATGGTTGGGTATGTTTCAAACTTTCGAAATATCTACAATCACTTACTTCTTCCTTTAACTTTTATTATTTCAAATTAGAAATGAAAACAATTATTGCAACACTAGTTATTTTAGCCGTGTTTCGAAGACACGGCTTGCAGAACAAGAACTAGTTGTTCTGCAGCAGATGTTGTAGTCGTTTCGGTTACTGTGGCACAGAGGCAGCTTCTGCGTACAGGGTGCCAAGGCGGGCCGCACCTGCCAGCAACGAAGTTTCCGTTGCTGACATTGTTACCGATGCATTCTTCAATGGTATCATTGATCAAGCTGCATCTGATTGTGGAAAGAAACTTGCTGCTCCAGAGTGTGCATTTCTCAGTGCCCTCAACTCATATTCACAATTCGGGAGAGTTGGTTCAGAGGAGGACTCTAAGCGCGAAATTGCCGCTTTCTTTGCACATGTTACACATGAGACTGGACGTAAGTATTTTCTAGTTACAAAACTTCTAATTACATTATCTAAATGGTCATTAAATCATTTCTTGATTTTTTATACAATGGATACTTTTTTGTTCATTTGGGTATAAAATTCTGAATTTTTTATGTAGAGCCTTGCATGGGATTTTAATTGACAATTCATCAATATCACTGTTTGGAATTGACCCAGCCAACAAATAGAATAAACATCGTATCTAATAAAAGTAGCAGGGTTACAAAGTTCCGGGATTGGTTGAAAGTCGAGACCTAGACTTTGAAGGTTTGGTTGTGCAAATTAGTCATTGAAATTGCACAGCCGTTCCACTGCACCAGTTCATATAATATGGTCCTTTTTTTTGTTAAAATCCGATATAGCTTCTAAAATTAAATTCTAAAATTATAATATATGGAGCAATTGTATAATATTGGCTCAAATAAGGCCAGAAATTCGGGAACTAAAGCTCGAGTTTTGACAAATTTTAGGAGATGCATGTGCAATTATCTCTGTTACAAAATTAAAGTAACTATAAAAATATGTATTATGTTGTAGAGCTGGTTAATGATTGTATTTTAAGTTACTGTCTCCAAGAGCAGCTAATCTCCAATCTACAGTCCCATACTAATATCAAACTAAAGTACTAAATCACATACATTGGGTTTTTCCTTCTACTCTTAGATTTTTGCTACATTGAAGAAATAAATGGACCTTCAAGGGATTATTGTGACGAAGAGAACAGAGAGTACCCTTGTGTGGCAGGCAAAGGATACTATGGCCGAGGTCCAATTCAACTATCATGGAACTTCAACTACGGACCAGCAGGAGAAAGCATTGGCTTCGACGGTCTAAGCCAGAGCGGTATTGAGACAGCGTTGTATCGTTCAGGTACATTGGTACTGGTGAACAATTACCATGATGATCTCATTAACTCAGGACAAGGTTTTGGTGCTACAATTAGAGCCATCAATGGTCCTCTTGAATGTGATGGTGGGAACTCGGCCACGGTTACTTCCCGAGTGAACTACTTCACACAGTACTGCAAAACAATAGAGTTGAGCTGGTGAGAACTAGATGTTAAGCCGGTCAGTGACGGAGCTTAAAATGATAGGGAGAGAGACTGCCTCCTCGACTTCAATATATCAGAAATAATGTACCACATGATTATAAATTATTTATTTATAAATACAATGATTGAACCTTCAATAATAATAATTGTTGTAAAACCAACCAGGATATATCTCTACTAGAGTATTGGCCTACCATAATATATGAACAAGTAAGACAATACAAAAAAGCACTATACTAAACCATAGAGAGGCATAAAATTCCTTTCTATTTGATTTGAAAGGCTTCTTGATGTTTTATTTAATGAAGAGGGGTTATATGGGTAAAAGTACACTATGCACTATTTGCTTATTGTGTATGATTAAGATTTCAATTAAGATTGGACTTTATTCATTTGCCCATCTTTATAGCAATATTTTTAAGGACACTATCTTTTCTATCTCATCAATCATGTCATATCTGCAGTGAAGCTAATTATTTGGATGATACATCATAATAAACATATAAATTTATATATTCACTAACATACTATATATAAGTGAGAATAAGAGTTGTGTTTCTTTCGTTTCTTATTTTCACATTATTATTATTAAATTGCTCTAAAATCTAAAGTTAATAAAAATATTGTGTATTTTTGAGCTAATAATTCCCACATGTAGTGATACTTCGCAGGTTCTAATAGGAATTAATTATTATTAAATAATAATATATTTTATATCGACCTATTGTTATTATTATTATAATTGGTGTTGATTCATCATGTCTTTGTGTAGAATTATTATTATTATTTTTATTATTAAGAACTATTTTATTATTATAATATGTATTAGTTAAATAATCATATGTTTGGTGTAGAATTATCGACATTATTATTATTATTATTATTATTGGAGTATTTAATTTCTCTGAGATATGAATTTTATATATTGAGAACTACAAAAATTTAAATTATATTTTGCTAAACCATACCCGATTTAACTTGACATAAAGTAAAATGATTCAATGATATTATATTGATGATATATTCATATTATATTTAATCGAAGGACCTCAAATTGTTACGGTAATATTTGTATCTATCTATGGACATCTCAATTTTGGTATAATTGATATATATCTTTCTTCGATGCGATTACGAATATTCGCGTTATGGATATTTGGCACAATTTTGTAGCTAACAAATTAATATGTAGCGTATCTTTATATATGCTTTTTGGTAGAATATTGTTATTGTTATTATTATTATTAACTATTCCTTTGAATCATAATAGATGTTAACTACTAATAATTTTAGAATTTTAGGTTAACAATAATAATAAGATCAAATCACGGTATTAATTGTTTGATAAATTATTTCATTGATATAAAATTGAAGCACGAATATCCCCAATGTTTGACATTGTCATTACGTAGCAAATTGTCTTCATTCTGCTTTCAAATTTGCATGTGGTAGCAAGTCTTAAAAGTAAAACTTATATGGAATATCAAATCTATTTCCTTAATATTATAATTATAGATAATATGTTCCCGTTTGTTCATAGTAATGAAAGGTTTAGAATTTGTTAAATATGATTGTATATAAACTTGTAAAAAGAAAATCTTTTCTTTTTCTTAGTTGAAAAAGAAGTGAAGTCTTTAAATTGGAGAACTTTCATCTTTAAATTAAGTATCTATTAGTCCAAGTATAATTGTATTTAGTTAGATTGTTATATGTTGATGTATATAACTAATCTTTTACTAAAAATATTACATACTAGATTGACATATATTATTTACGTTATAAAAACTTAATATTTTTGTTCCAATTAATGATTTACAGTAATATTATTAATAAAATTATGAAATAAAAAGTACTAGAAAATAAAATAAATAACCATAAAGTAATTAGAGTGCTATAAAATTGATAGTAATGATCTTTTTTAAAAAATATTTAATCATGTATTTATAGTAATTTTTCATCTTATATTTGAAAGAGTTATTAAGTGATGAAAGCATCCGCCCGGAAAGCCATATTAAATTAAAATAATTGAGAAGGGTGTAGTTTTACCAATTTTAGAATGTTTGAATCAAACATAAAATGTATCGCGTTTGAAAAAATTGATTACGTGTCTTGTATTGCGTCTTTTTACTAGTATGTATATATATGTTACAAAACTTGCGTCTATCTAGCTAAAGGTTACAAAAACACCACATTATTTTCTCCCAAGCTGAACCAAATCTTAGGATGAAATGAGTGATGATTTTCTTGGACCTTGGGTTTCCTTTTCGATTAAGTGGTCAACTCTATCTTATTATATCTTGAGTCATTGGCAACATGTATATATTAACACAAAGAAACTAAGTTATAAATCCATTTGCAGTCTCAACCTAATAGGAAACCAATTATTAAGATGATTTTGATTCAAATCAAAATTTATGTAGAGAAGATGGGGAATTACAACAAAGTGAATCATTGCGTTCCATGATTGCCCAAAATACAGCAATTATATGGTTTGATGCAACACCGGCCGAGACACGGGATAAGCAATTCCTAATGAAAACACTCTTATAATTTCTCTCTCGAAAGCACTGCCCAGATTACCTCGGCTCTCCGCCCTTATAGCCCGGCAGGGAGACTTCCTAACTTGTCTCCCCTCTTTGCGAGGTGGTGTTAATAAGCTTAATCCATTTCTCATAATTACGTATGCTCAAATTGTTCCAAGGTGCTTTCTCACATTACTAAATTTGAAGCGGATGAGCCTCATCATCTGAAGCCATTCTTCCAAGGCAAACCACTCAATTATCTTAAGCTTGAGGAAAATCTACTTTATTAGGTAAATAGAAATTTGTTGTGCTAGGAAATTCTCCCATGGCGTCACTCAGTAGGTAAAAGTAAAGCTTTTTGGTTGGTCTTAAGGCACAAAGGGAGCTTGATGTTTTGGAGTTTTAGGCCGCAAACATGTGTTCATTAGATTGTCTAAGTTGATTTTAAATTTAATTACATACATGGGTGCACTATGCGAGTATTCAAATGGGAGTGATTTCTCCCCCCCTAATAAATTGAGTCGGCGGCGGCTTTTGTATGGGTTCGATTTGAAGGTATACCTCTTTTTTGTTTGATGAAGTTTCTCTTGTAATAGATTGCTAATGAGTTTAGAGTCCTCTTGAGTGGATTGATAATCTTAATAGAACAAAGCTCAATTATTTCAGTGTGTGTGGAATTAGATAACGCTCCGCTTATTGATTCTGTTTGGGTTGGGTTTGAGGAGGATGAGTCGCAGGACATTTTGGATGGGTTTGGGTTGGAATCTTTTTATGATGCTTGGTCCCCCACTTACGTACTTCTTGTTTTCACATAGGACATGCTATGGGGGTTGTGCTAAGAGGATTAAAGGCGGAATTACAAATTCTGTGGTGGAACTTGGTATGGGCAGTGCGGGCAAGGTGTTGACAATTTGTCCTCTGAGAAATGCTGACTTATGGACGAGGTAAGGCGTCGAGAAGGTGTTTGATAAATGTCTGGAGGCGCTTTCAGCTGGACCGGACTAGATTGCGGTGGTGGAGGTGTGAACCAGAGCCCGGCAATCCCGGCGGCCTTAACTATCGCGGGCCAAGCCCCCGACTCTCACATTCATTTCTTAAGGGAGGTCTACGTACCGAGGTAAGATTGTTGAGGATGGTGGGGTGATGCGAGGGTTGAAGCTTGAGTAGGCTGCGGCGGCTTTTAGACCAATCAATTCCCAAAATCTGACCGGGCCGGGGTTTGTGCATCCAATAGTCGAAGCACAGGCTGAGATTAGAGGCGGATTATGGTGAGTGCGAGGCTGTATAATGCTGGGGAATGAGCATATACGAGGAATTAAAGGCTCGGGTTACAAAGATTGAGGGAATACATGGCAAATGAACCAAAGGGTTACGGAAGGGGTGGTATATCGGGTTCTTGAGTAGAGCTACAGCGAGATTCTCTGAGTGTGCGGTGATGCGGTCGTGTAGTGGGTCAGAGAAATTCATGGAGACTCTAGCTCAGTTGGGTTCTCGACTCCAGGAAAAGGTAGCATTTTTACCAAGGTTAGTACTCCAAGCTCTTGGGCGGACCAAGTAGAGGAAGAAGAGCGACAAGAGAAAGGAATACCCTGATTCGGGATGTCGTTAGTGGCAGGCGGTTTAGATGTTAACACTGGAGATTCCAGTTGGTAAGGTTGCGGCGGATCGACATAAAGGTGTTACCCGAACTACCAAAAGCGATTTAACTAAAAGAACCATATTGATTTACCTATGATTTTGGTCGATAATGTGCAACAAGGGCGATGCTTCTGAAGAAATATCTTGTGATTACCGATTAATCGGTGAGTCGATTAAAATTTGTTCTTTCGGAGATGCATCTCCGGTTAGGCAGTCTTGGAGAAATTAAAAATTTGCGCCAATCGTGTTGATTTTCTAGATCATAAAGGGGAAGGCCAATAATGCTTGGTAGGAAGAGTATTTGAGGAAAATGAGAGTTCTTTAAAGCGGTATATCGGCCCGTACGGCGTGGTAAATGACTATCATCTAGGCGCGTCAAGGAAGGAAGAAGGCGAGGGGCGGGGAGAGGTTTTGAGTCGGGAGTTCACGGCGCAGCGAGGTTTATGGGCCGAGGAAGACTTCCGGGGCGGCGGGCCTGTTTGTTGAAAGTTCCCGGATCTTTGGTAGAGACCCTCACATTTTTAGATTTGGGTTCAGCCCAATTGTTTCTTTGTTTTATTCTAGTTTTTTATTTTAATGTCTTGGATTTCATCCCAAAAGCAGTATATGTATTGTTAAAGTGATTTATAAAATGTATAATTCATAAAAAAAAAAATTGTATGTACTATGATGAATTGTGTTAAATTTGATAATTAAAAATCCAAATTAGGCAGACTTCTGTGCAATTAAGCCTTGAGGCCTCAGTATAATAAGGTTTGAGTAGAACCATCTTTATGGTTTTTAATTCTATGTGCTATTTTTTAGTGTGCAGGCACTGAACCTCAGGGGCTCGAGCGGCCTATCTTTTTAGTGTACAGGGCATCACTTTGGCTAAATGCCTTTTAATTTTCGTTGTTAGTGAAGCCTGGCTATATTACTGCCAAAATATACATTTGAGTCTCAGCAAAATGACTTCTTTTTATCCACTATTCTTATAAGGTATAGGATGTTAAAAATATTTCTTTGCCTCCCTGTTGTAAGTGTATTAATTAGGAGGTTTCATTAAGAGGCGAAATTATCGTTTATTAAAATATACTTTTCTTCTTGCTCCACCTTTACCCTTCCTCATCTCAATTCTGGTGCTTGTTTGCATCAGATCTACAGCTAATTTTAGGTAAAGAAAATCAAAGTAATCAAGTAATTTAAGTGCTAATTTTGCGGAAAATCAAAGTAATTTTTAGAGTGAAAAATCAAGTAATTTAAGTGCCGAATGGGTCTGACTTCCAATCAGGGGCCATCAACCAGGATCACACTGGAATTAGTTTGCCTTCGTTTCAGTACTTGATTTCCTTTCTTGATCAGTGGAGATGCAAGATTTTCTTGTTCATAAATTTCCCAATTTTGTCTTTATTTTGCTTCCGTTAGGAACAAGGCAATTTCTTAAGATAGTTGTGTTACCTTCATTTGGAAAGATTTTTATTTAAATATAATGAAATAATGTCTCATATAAGAATTTTTTTGATTTAAAATACATTTCTTTTATATAGAACTTTATTGAGAAAGGCTCTCTTTATGGTTTGAATATGTCTTAATTTTTAATACTTTATTTTGAGTGTCTGTGCTTTTGAACTTAATAAGGCAGAACACTTGTCTTTTGGTAATACATCTAACACGACTCATGCACTAATTTTCATTGGTAATGACTATATTACCCTTAAAATACATTGTGATCTAGAGTAAATGACTATTTTGTCACTAACAAAAGTATAGAGATTGTGAAGCCTAGCTTCTTTGCCCTACCCTATTTTCAATTAAACGTTCATTAAGGGCAAAATTATCATTTCACTAAAAATACTACTCACGGCCCCCGCCACACTGTCTTGCGATCTGCATTTACCTACATTAAGCCTTTGAGCTAGCTCGATTGTTCAGACAAGATATGACACCGACCCAGTTTCTCTCAAATTTCACAGGCAGTAAGCCTCGATAGCCCATAACGACACCAAACATGCCTGAGATCTATGCAAAACACAAAAAGATCACAACTTTTGATAAAATAAGCGAAAACTACAAAAATTCTTGAAAAAATACAAAATTCTTGGAAATCACTCCGCCTGGCGTGATAGGTGGTGGTGGTGAGTGGAGGTGAGGGTTTAAAGGAGATCGTCGTCTTCTTGGTCTGAGAATTATGAGACCATGTCCCAAATTATTTGTCAATTTCTCAAATTATTTATCCTTTCCCCAGTGGTGTCCGATTAATCGTCTTCTTAAATTCTGAGATAAATTAGATCTTCGTTTAATGCATCCAGTTTAAGCTACATGGTAACATTCTAAGTTGGTTTGGATTTCAGTTGACTTCGTTCTGAGTTCTTGATCTTGGAGTCATGTGGGATTATTAGTATTATTCCGTACGTTTGGGAACGACTAATTTGACTGATGTTTACTTGTCGATAATAGTCTTTAGGTTCGGTTCCTTTGAGTTTGGGTCAGTGTCCCCAAACTTTTAAATGCTTCATCTTTCTAATAATTCCCTTTTCTTAAGGATATTCTGAATCGTTTCGAGTCTTGGACTTGGTAATTTATTTGTGGAGATGGAAGGCCGGTGATGAGGTAAAGATAGGGTAGGGGGGATGGGGATGGGGATAGGGGGTGGGGGTGGGGTGTGTTAGGGGGACTGGATATTTTAGTGAAATAATGTTTGCCTTAATGGCAGCCTAACTTGAAAATAGGGTGGGGGCAAAAGTAGTCATTTCAGCATACTTTAGTGTTAGGGACAAAATAGTATTTCTTTGTGACTCAATGTATTTTAAAGGGGTAATATCGATGTTTCTAATAGAAAATTAGGTGTATGGGGAGTGAGGGTGTGTATGAACAGTAAAAAAATCTGAGGGGTGCACTTGGGATTAAGTTCGGGGTGTGCCCAGGACACTAAAAATGATGCAGGGGCCACATGGACACTAAAACCATGGCTCTGAGAGACTTTCGCAATAAATACTATATTATAGGTTTTGAAGTTTGAGGAAGTGAAAGAAATAGCTAGAATGAGACTCATGGCCTCTTTACCTCCCATTCTGAGGGAACTCACGCCCAACCAAATCAGGCCAGGAAGTAGTCGGTGAATCGGACGGACGCAAGTTTGCGGTCGAAATAGACACGCCCAAAATGTGCTAAACTCCGAGCATTCATCTTTCTTTAGAATGTGTTGTTATCTCCACGCTTATTTCGACAAAGCAGTCATCGGCCACCTCAGCGATCGCTCCTAGGGCACAGGCACTTCGCCCATGCAAAGAATAGAGTCGGCTATTAAGGCTGAGTGAATACAATACCACAGACTTGGTCATCACATATATTCATACTTATATATATAACATACACATCGTTAACTTGACTACACAATGAATAGCGTCACATATCGCAGAATCACTACTATATGATGTGCATGTCACAATGGACATGAGCCTCTGACCATAAATAAGCATATTCATTTTAAGGAAACAATCTATTTTTCAAAATCGTCAAATGAGGAATCCGTCTCCACAAATAGTAAACAAATAAAAGGAATCCTCAAAAATAGTACACATATGAGGAATCGCCAAATAATACACATGCCAAGTCCACCTCAGCATACACATATGAAATTCACCTCAACGAATAATCGGATGAGACATACACACCAAAATCCTCCCGACCCCGAGCTGCCCCTCAATGTGCATATCACACAAACCTCCCAGATCACGGGGCTACCCACCTGATATCACATGCCTTTGGCTTCCGATTGAGGTCACCGCCCATCCCTTGAATAACACTGAAGCAATCAAAACCATGCACTTTTGCGTACATACTGTGCAAGTACACACACTGACACCATTAGCACCGATCTCATAACATGAATCATATTCTGACTATCCCATAATATAAATCCCTTAATCCACTAATATCTCGTGATGAATCATAATCTGATTATTTCATATTGAATCATAAATCACAATTTTCACATAATATATATCATAAACACCGATACATATGGAATAGTCCTAAGACAACAAATACAAAATACATAACATAATATATGAAGGGTTCCATCGTGATTTGTACTCACCTCAGGCAAAAGCACTAATGATAACTCTAGGCGGTCCTAAATTGCTAGATCAGGGCTCGGCTCCCTATTCAAAGAATTATACATTATAACACATTCCATTAGAATAACCTCTTAACATTTATATATAAACCAGCGTTATCTGCGTCTAAATTTCAAATTTACTACTCTTGCTTAATCATCACTATCCCAAAGATTGAATACTTCTAAATTCCAATATTGATTATTATTACTGACAATATACTTAAATCATTCTAATCAATCCGACATCGATTGACAACTAATTAAGCCATTAAATACGCTCAATTCCAAGCCTTTAAATACTATCACGAGAACTTTTCCCAGACTTCACCAGTCAATCTCTATCTATCCCACATCGAACCAATAATTCTATTTCCCAGAAATAACTATATTGAAGTCCTCTAACTCATATTACAATTTAGAGTTAATTTAGAAAAAAATCAACAAAAGTCAACCCTGACTTACACCGCTTTCTAACCCAATAATCACTCAAAATCACCTCTAATCCCTAAACTAAACTTAAATAATATTCTATACTATAATAAAGTCAAGATCTAAAGAAGTCAACTTAAAAAATCAATTTTTATAAAAAGTCAACTTTCAAGCCTTAAATGATGAAGTCTAAGATTAAAAAGCTTACCTATGATAATCTGAAGATGGGAGCAAGATTTGAGGGGTTGGATCTAACAAGTTTCCACCAAAAATGAAGAAAAAATCAACAACTTGGGGTGTACCGTAGGGGTTCGGCCCATGCTTGGAAGGAAGAAGAGGGATTTTCTTTTTTTTTCTTTTTTATTTAGAAGATGAAATGGAGTTAGTGGTGGTAGGTAGGATATATGTGGAGGTTTAGAGTGTCGTTTAGTTCGCAAATTTAGAAACTTCTCTTCTCGGTTTATTAACATAGATTGAACACAAATTAATTAAATTTCTATTCTCTAAAATATATTATCGTTCGACCCATTGTATCATTATTAAGATTTCAAATTTTAACTTTTAACCGCCAACGCTCCATGACTAAATCATAAAAAAAATATAACTTTATACGGTGAGTTGGCTAAAATATGCGGAAGACATCTCTTGAAATTCATGAATGTGAGATCTCGATTATCCACGAATATAATTTGAGCTACATGAAAAGATTGTCGACAATGAATATTGAACATAATAGAAGAGCTACATATGACGGCATATAAGATCATAAATCTAACTCTCATGGTGAGTAGAAATATATGTTTATGAATGGCTAAAAAGAAAATGTAATCAAGTAAAGGAAACTTCGCTCATGATGCAAGTGAAATTTAGAATTTGAGAGTCTAATGAGAGGCCGATACTGAGTCTCAAGATGTATTGATATCTGTGAGAATAAATGAATATGATTTGTCTTATGCCCAAAAGCACTAAAATGAGTTATAGGTGATTATGCACCTTCTGATGGGGTATAAAAATAATATATGTTAATTAGCAACATATAATATAACCTCTTGATATCGTGCTTGATTTATGATATAACATGCTAAAATTCTACTATATGACATGTATAAATATTTATAATCTTTTAGGAAGCAAATATAAAGATTTATGATGCTAGAAACACATAGAAGGATTTAGGAGGCTAGAATTTTATATTCAGGGAACTTAGCATGAGTTAGTATGAAATATTTGGGCCTATATTTTAAAGCCGTCGAGAAGATATGAATTACAAGTTTAGGCTTGCATTATTAGATATTCATTTGCATTTTTATATATTGCATGAATATACAAGTCTATCGATAGGTGTGTCATACATGTTTAAGTTTGGCTATATATTATGTCTTATGTGATTATATGATTTATTTATTTACTTATTATATGACATGAAATAATTTTGAATATCATTCTATGTTGGTTTTGATATTACATATTTTGATATTACACACCTTCAATATGATTAAGTTATTTATATGTTGATATGACCTGAATAGTCATGATACGAAGATCCAATTATAACATAGACTACAGAAGAGTTACGAGAATGACTAAATTATCATGAATATGCTAGTGCAAAGAAAACTCCCTTGAAATTCTCAATTTACAAACAAATAAGTCTACAAATAGTTTGAACTGCCTTGTGATGGTATGACTCCTTATACTTGAGAGTCACTTGAACTTTGAATATATGAAACATGATAAATGTTTCATCTCAAGCAAATAGTTATGGAATAAGCTTGTAGCGTTATTTGAATTTCTACTTAGTAATCTAATGATGATCTATAGGGGGAGATAAGATATAGAATGATGATGCAAATGAGGGAATCACGATATCACGTTGTACTCTTTCCACTTCTTAAGTTTTCCATAGGTTTTTCTTGGTAAGGTTTTTAATGAGACAATTTCTGACATATCTAAAGAAATATAGTCTTGTTTTACTAGTTTTTATCCCACAGTTTCCTATGACTATTTCCCAACAAGATGGTTATCACGAATATGTCTTACATGGCATTGTATTTACATATAAAATCGGAGAAAAGTTTATAAATGATTATGTTTATGACTTAAATATTATTGGAACTCCTGAAGAACTCAAAGTTTATAGCTTCTTGAAGAAGGAATGAAATATAGTTGATAGATCACATTCGGTACCGCAGCAATTATAATATCACCAAATGTGAACAATGGCGTTAATAATAAAGAAAGTACAAAGATTATTTGATCACAAGTATCATATATAAGTGTTAAAATAGTGATATATATTAGATGTCAACAGATGCATTGAAATGAAGTTAAATATATATAAAAGGGATATAATTGTTCAGGTAGAACATATTCAATTTATACAATTGATTATCAGATGCATAATACTTATACTGATGTCTATATTGAAGTCACATACATATTGATTAATAGTTATGGTGATGTATGGAAACAAACTAGATCAATAAAATCATCCATATGAGAGATCTTGAAATGCGAAAAAGGTGAGAATAATTTGGTTGAGATCATAACATGATTTCTCGTATAGAGGATTAGTCTCACATGACAATGAGCCTAGATGTGTTGCAGTTAAATGAATGAAATATCAAATGAGATAGAACAAAATATATTGGTGTTATTACACCCGCTGATTTTTAAAAGAATGAACAAAATCGATTTCAATAAATTCCCAGAATCTTGCTAATAATCATGAGATATTCACTAAATCAACATACAGCTAACATTGTTAAAACCTATCTAGAGTAGCTGGGACTAAATATAAGGACTAAGTGATGTCTCAGTGATGTGGTCATGAGGAGTTAATACTCGTTGTACTCTTTTTAATAATCAAAGGTTTTGTCCCAAATTGGGTTTCCATTAGGGTTTAATGAAATGACTTGACTATAGCGTATGTTGAGAATAATGCACTTTTTTCGCCAGCTTAGTTTTTTATCCCCAGGCCAGGTTTTTTCTGAGTTTTAGACATATTTTGATTAATTAGACATCAGGGAATGTGATATTATATTGTGGATGTCTTTGTCCAGCCGGTCGTCTTCTTTGCGAAGGGGAGCAGAGCAATGAGCAATCAGTAGGTTACTTATTTGCAAAGTTGCTTAGTTACGCTATTTATTGTATCTTGGAAGCCTATAATAAAGCATTTCGTTGCCTTTGTATTGTATTCTACACAATTCGAAGCAATAAAATATCCTCATTATCTCTTGTTTCTGCATCCCCATTATATTGTTCTGAGTTATGTTATAACAGACATGGAATCTGATATATATTACTTTCTACTTTGGTTGGACCTTTGGATACAATCATTCTGAAACCAAAGTTATGACACAATAGCAATTAAATTATTTATTATGAAATATAGAATATGCCTCTAAATCATTGATTACGGCTCGACATCTTTCTACTTCTGATATTTTGTTTTTGGGCACCCATGATATCTAGATTAAAAGCTAATACTACAATAAACAAATACATAATAAGAAATAATAAAAATAAGACAATATATATATATATTATATAATCAAAATAAATACACATTTGATTTTTTTGGCCACCATATCACGTCGGAAGAGTGATGTATAAATGCGGATCATATAGTATATGTCGGTTTGGTGATGGCGATCAACAGCAATAACTCATCATTATTTGAATGACATTATAGCGACCAAAGCCTTCTACGGCGATTATGAAAATTAACTACTAAGTTATTAAATATTATAATCTAACCATAACATTATATGATACTGTTAAGGATGATGATACCATGTTTTTCATTGATCAATGAGAATTGATTCATTTATTATGCCCGTTCGACAATTGTGTATCAGTTCATTTTACTAGGATGGAGTTAAATGTGATATCGAGGAACTAGTGTTAACTTAGTAATTGTATGTACTAATTAATGAGTTCTCATGATATAGTTTAAGGGGTTATGGCGGTGCTAGATGCTTTACTCATTAATCGTTATAATAATAGTATTGGTCAATTATTTATTTATTATACAACTTACTATCGAACTGAGGGTCACACCTGTCTGAGTGATTTAGGTTATATTTCATGTATGATGAAAGCTATTGAAATATATTCTCGATTACAAAGGAGTTCACATTTATAGAATATCGATTGAGCAGATAGAATCAATTAAATGGTCTTTAGTGGTTAAATTACAAGTATTTATCAACAACATGAAGGTGTGATATTGACTCATTACTATGGTGGCTAATTAAATGATTCAACTCATTAGCAACTCATTTAGTGTCTTAGACTGTAGGATTAACGAGGTCGGCTTCAATACTTATGAGTTCTTCCGGACTTGTTTAACTTATTTCATATAATAACTTTAGTGTTTATGACATAAGTTTTAATCTGTTTATCAAAACTTCAAATGCCCTTTTCCCATGGCTGAAAATTCTCGGAAGATTTTGGTTTTTAGTTTATTTGGTCTTGTTTCTTACATATAGTTCTCTTTGATTCTTTCTCTACAATTATTGGTTAACTATATCTCTGATGAGATATTGCAGCAAGGGTGGAAGGAAGTCAAATTCACGTTGTGAATTTGAAGCATGTAATTTTCTACGAACATTCTATATTTAAAATATGCTTTTGGTTATGTAGTAAAGCACTTCAGATCAGGTTACCAATTTGTAATTTACTTTCTGTATATCCATAATGTCCATCAAATTGGCATCATGAGCCAAAATTAAAGGATTGCTTTACATTATTTATTTTATGTGATTTCTTTTATCAATTTTTATTTGATTAATTTCTTGTTCATATATTTAATTGACTAAATATATGATGAGAATAAATCACCATGTTCTTAATTATTGATTACACATATTACAATTTATGATGATGTATCTATTTTGTTTAACATAATTTTGTTCATAAATTAAAGCCTGATTTAATTGGTTTGTTTCAAAATAGTTTTTTATGCTTGTTTAAGTGTATATAAGTTTTTGTAAATTAAAAAATAATTTTTAAGTCAGTAACATGAAGATGCCCATTAAATTTAATAATTTGTGGTTTTCTAAGTACCTCAAAACAATTTGTAATTTTAGACTTTTTAATTAATAATTAAATATAAGAACTTTATTTTAATAACCCGGTGGGATTTGTTCAAGAAAATTATATGAAGTTCCCAACGTGTTAAATTTCATAAATTTTAAGAAAAATTTTAAAGACACAAAACTATTTACAAGCAATTAAATCATCAGAAAAACTAGATTAAATATATTATTACCATAAATCGGCCGACCGACTTCCGGCCTACGGGGGGCGTCTGATGTCCGGATGGGGTATTTTAGTACCAAAATGATAAATTGGGACGACGACTTTACAGGTGCGCGTATCGATGGTGACGTGTTAAAATTACGATCGTCAGCATGATGTCTTACTGTTAGAAAGCCTAATTCAGAATTTGTTTCTTACTGGTTTCTAAAATTATGGGACTAATTATATTAGGTTTTATTGATTATTTGTCAAAACTTTAATCACCTAATTGATTTATAATTAGTATGTGACTATTAATTAATGTTCCTTTATATTATATCTTTTAAATTAATTTAAAGTGATATATGATGTCAACAATTTACTGTAATATTATTTTTAGAATATGTTGATAAAATATTTTCTATAATAATATCTGAGTTAATAATTATTAATAATTAATTAATATATATGATAGTGAGTTTATATTAATTATTTAATATGTGTAATTACATCGTTAATTAATTTATTATATTACAAACATGTGTTTCCAATGCCATTTAAATATTTATTAAGTTCATTTATAGGATTTAATAAAGTGCTATTTTATAATATAACGTTAGATGGAGATATATTTATTTATTTTCAGTGCACGGTAAGCTCGTATAGGAGTTGTATGGTTTTACGCAATTGGTTGACAACTACTATTATAGCTTTAGTTCAAAATGTAGCCGGTGTTGGTTGGATGAAATATGGTCTTGATACTAATATATTCGTGAAGTTTGAGTATTAGTATTTACTTTTAAATTTATTTGTAAATATTTTAGCATGATAGTTTCAGTGCATTTCTTTGTTACTTATTCTTGTAAAGTGTATAGCTGCATTGCTACCCCTAGGGCCTTTCACGCTTGAGCTTCGTTAACTCATTTAGTATGATGGTGCAAATTTTTGAGGCGTGGTGCCGTGAGTTGAAGGTTGTCTTGGTTGCGGGATTGAATACGTCTTGTATAAAGGAATTCCTAAGACCTTAGGGACAGTGTATGCGCTGGAAAATATGAGTTACATAAGAAGAGAACTCTACAAAAGCGCTTGATGTGTGCTTATGCTTACCGGATGAGGCAGTTTCGAGGCTCACATATGATCTCACGTATATGACATTTATCGGAAACATTGAGTGGATAGAGGAAGCGTGCGAGAATATGAGAAATCTGAGGCACCGTGCTCTCGTGGCTGCCCAGGCGAAACACAGCGATTCACGATTGCCGCTTGAGGTGATGGATACATTGGCCGGTGCAGATCATGGGATCTGAGATGAAGCTGAGTTAGAGTTCTATATCACCATGAGATACGCTTGATCGTGTACAGGTACATCAGCCTATAGCGAGGTACAAGGTCGATCGAGCCTACTTGAGATTCATAAACAAATAACCATTGCGTGCTGAAATAATTTTGGATATGAATGAAGTGCTTCTGCTTATAGTTCTGCTTGATGGCACGTCATGAGACAAGAAGACAAAGCGTGTCTGGATGACACTATTTTACTAAACTCAAAGTCCTTTGGAGAAGGCGGCTATAGGAAATTCAATCGAGATAGAATAGTTTAATAAACACTGAAGCCTAAGGTGTATCTATGGAAGTTTGTACAACTTCAATTCTGTAAGTAAGGTGCTAGACACGGTTGTGGTTTTTCATATTTGTCGTGATATGCGGGAACTCAAGTCAAGTAGAGACTCGAAAGAAATGGATACTGCGTGTGGGAAATGGCAGAAGGGTTGAGAGAGCCTTTCATGATCAGGATCCGATTAGTTCAAGAATTGCCCACGGGCCTTGTTTTTGAACTTTTATCTCTGGTTTACTATGTACACCGCAATTTGCGGGAATATTATTTCTATTTACATTTTGAATAATGGTTTCATTTCATGGAGTCCGATAATTTAGGATCACAGAATAGAGGTAGTATTTAGTACCGCCTCACTTCAAAATGATCTATACAGCTTTAAACATGATTAATAGTCATATAACATAAACTTAACGGAATAAGCCTAACGACTTAAACCAAACATACCTATGGCATTAGAGACTAGGTCACGCTGCGAGAACCCCGTCAAAAAGCTCACTCGGTGGAATACTTGAAAGGTTCGATTAGAATCATACGATAAGTGTGAGTCTTGCATACATGGGCAAAATGAACAAAATGCCTTTCCTTTTGGATTAAATGAAAGGGCAGAAGTGATTTGTGGGATCCTTACCTTGATGTGTGGTAATGAACATTCTGAAGGAGTTATATACTTCATTACATTTCTGATGACTTCAGAACTGAATCTGGTTTTGTGTATTTGATGGAGACACAAACAGGTCCTTTAGAAATTCAAGGAGTTCCAAATAAAGTACAAAACCAATTAGACAAGACAATAAGATTCTAAATTACCAAGTAGAGGTGGAAATATTTGAGTCACGAAGTTAAATACTTTCATCTTAGAAGAGTGGTATTGTTTTACAGCTTTCAGCTCAGCCCGAACGCCACAGCGTAATGGCGTGTCGAAAGGAGAAAATAGAACCCTTCTTGACATGGTTCGATCTATGATATTTACTCGATCCTACGATTCATTTACAGGGATATCTGCGGCTTCAGCCTTGTACTTTACCTTAAACGGATGTCAACCCAAAGTCGGCGGAATCTAGCTCCATGAACTATGGTTTGGGAAGATTCCCAAGTTGGGTTTCTAAAGATTTGAAATTTTGTGAAGCTTATGTTAAAGAGATTAACAAAGATAAACTTGCTTAAATCTGATAAATCTTTATTTCACTTACAGGATATCAAAGGAAACGGTTAGTTTTCATACACTGAGCGAGAGAATAAAATCTTAATTCCTTTAGAAACTGAGGTATTCCTTGAAAAGGAATATTTGTTGGAAGGACTAGAAAGTAATGATGTTTGTCTTGAGTGAAGCTGTGATGAAGTCAATTTTGGTCGTCTAATGCGAGGCGTCGGCATGAAATTGGAACATAACCATAGGGCCGGTTAGCGATCAAAGCTTTGTGACTTAATACTTAGAAGATCCAGCAGTCATACGAACGAAGCGGTATGGTGAAGCTTTCATCATTAAGAAAGTAGCCAGGCAAACTACTTAAAGCGATGAATAAAATGAATCTTGACAAATGGAAAATAGTCATGCAATCACGAGATGGATTACATGTACCAAAGCGAGGTTTGGTCCTTTGTTGGTTACCAAATGGGGCTCGCCTATTAGCAGATAAATGGGTATTTAGAAGAAACATGATAAAGACGGAAAGCGTTGATGTTCCAAGCTAGACTTTGTAGAAAGGTTTCAAACAAGTTCACGGGTAGACTATGATGAAACTTACTCACCGTGCTTCCTCGCTTCAAATCCATCCGGTTAATCTTAGTCATTGCGCATTTAAGCTATGAAATATGGCAAATGGATGTAAAAACCTCTTTCTGAATGAAAATTTATGAGGAAGATGTGTACATGAGTCTGACCTCGAGAACTTTACATGTCACAAGGACCTAAGAAGGTATCTGAAGTTGCAAAGTCCATTATGAGTGCCAAGCGAGGTATCCTTGATGATTGGAATCTACGTTTTGATGAATCAATCAAAGTTTGGTTTCATCAGAGCGAAGAAAGAATCTTGTGTATACAAGGCAAATTGGGAGTTACGTATGCGTTCGTAGTGCTTTGACGTGAATTGACATGCTTTGTCATTGGAAACAACTTTGACAGAGTTCTTGAACTCGGTCAAGAGTTGGTGTGTAAATGTTTCTCAATGAAGGGACTTAGGCGAGCACAATATATGCGGAATAAAGATCCATGAGATCGAGCCGAAGGCTAATTGGACTTTGTCGGGATACTTTATGTGAATAAGAATGCGCAAGGGTTCAACATGAGTAATTCCCGAAGAGATAATCTCCACGTAGGGCATGGGTTCAATTTCGAGCCACGATTGTCCCCGCTCTTGGTGCTCGGATGAGCAAATGAAGGATGTACTGCAACATTTCATAAGATCCATGTATGCCATGTTATGCAGCCCCAGACGTGTGTCTTATGCCTTTGAGGTATGTGATGAATGCAGCTAATCGGTGAGAATGGCTAGTTATGATAAGTTCATCTTGAAATTATAGAAGGCAAAGATAACAACTTGAGTATGTGTTGGAATGATGATTAGTAGTCGCTGATGCGCGATGCGATTTTCAAGCGGCAGAGGCGACTATGTTCAGTGCAGGTATGTATTTTGATACCAGTAGTGGGCGGTATGTGGAGGAGTTCAATGATGCTGTTGCCGATTTACCACGGAGATAAAGGTACATCGCGTCTGAAACTTAAGCTAAAGAATCATGTTGGATTAAGAAATTAAGTATTTGAGTTTGGTGTAGTACTGGCGTTGAGGCAGTTGGGTTACTTTGTGTCTTGGGGCGTGTGGCTCAAGCTAAAGGCAGGCTTTACATCACCGTCCAATGTGCTTTGGAGAAAGTATCACCTAATTAGAGATATGTAATAGGGGTGATATCGAAGTATAATAAGTAACAATTTATTTACAGAGTTGGGTTAAATGTGATTATCGAACTTAGTGTTCAGCTTAGTAAATTTATATTGCTAGTGTGATAGATTTAAGGGGTTGAGCGATTGCTAGATCTTACTCATTAATGGTATAATAATAGTAATTGGTCAGTATTTATTTATACAGCTTACTATTATACGAGCCTGAAGGTCGCATCTGAGCTGGCGTTGAGTTATATTTCATGTAAATTAAAGAGAAGCGCTTTAATTGAAATGTGTATTTCTATTACAAGGGTTCTACATTTTTGTATGAATATATAGACAAATAGAATCAATTAAATAGTTATTTAATTGGTTAGAGTAATTACAGTATTTATCGATAACTTGAAAGATTGTGATATTGACTCGTACTATTTAATTATTAAATTAAATGGTCAACTCTAGCAACTCATTAGTGTGCTGAACTAACTAGAGTTAGCAATTAAATTATCTTGCTGGGTTGCTATGGGCTTCTGTTTAACTGTATATATAGCGAGCTTGCAGTTTCATGATATAAGTTTTTGAAAATCTTTCATCAAAACCTAGCTGTTTTTGAAATTCTCAGAAGAATTTTGGGTTTTCTAGTTTAATTCTTCTTGTTTACTAGCATAAATGGTTCTTGATTCAGCCTCTCTGGTGTGGACAAACTGAGATATACGATTGTTACAATGAGAGTTGAAGGAAGTCAAATTCCGTTGTGAATTTGGGCGTGTGGAACTTTGGTGATTTACTCGTACCAAATGTAAGTACTGTTTGTTCATATGTTAAAATATATGTTTTTGATTTAATGTAGTAAGCGCTTTAAAGTCCCAGGAATTATAGTTTGTATTTATGCTCCTTATATCTGAAAAACATATTCGGTTTTGTAGTATATCCACGATGGTATGCGTACCTATGTGAAAGAGATAATGAGGGCACCGGCACCACGGTTGTGTTCATCAACCAAATACACACATCACACAAGTACCTTCAACAATAACTATATAGCTTTAAAGTCCCCACCCAGATTGTAGTTTGTGTTTATGCTCTTATGTCCATAGTAGCTCAAATGGAGTTTTGTAGTACCTCCACAGATGGTATCATGCCTGTAGAAGAGATAGTAAAACACCATAAACTTACGATTTGTGTGCATAAATACATGTGCAGTCGCTGGTAAATATATTAACTATAGTAAGCGGATACATGAAATGTTGAGTATTGGTAGATATTATCGTACCTTATAGCCAAATGCATATAGTGGTAGCATAACCAATCACGTGTACCACCTCTTTCACGTTGTCCAGTATGGTCAGCATAAACTTCTGATGACTCGGGCATTTATTTAAATGGTCATCTGTGCCGAGGCGTGAGCTTTTAAAAATCAAAAGCATATGCGATGGTTGATGTCTCTAGGATAGTACATTTCCTTAGATAACTAGAAACTGACAGTTCAGCAATTTGAAACTTTCTCCTTACTTTGTAAGGTGACTTCCCTTATTGAATCTTGGAAATTACGAAAATCGGTTTCACTATTTAGTATGAATAACAACTAAATATGAGTTGTAAACAATCATACATTTATTTATTTTATTTTCTTTGTAAGGAAACTTGTTCTAACAATGCGACAAATGCTTGATGCATCACCTACGGTAGTGATACCAGCCGATAGGACATGGTAAGTATGCCTTCGCAGTGAGACAATCTCTTTAAAATATAAACTCTGTGATTCAACTTTCAATTGGATATTGTGAATTTTTTTGCTTTCTTTACTAAAAATACTAATCCCTGACCCAGCCTTAGAAATGCGATGGTGAATCACAGACATGTCTAGGAGCTCTTCTCTGAAAAAATTAGTATAAACATGACTTATTAGTTTAGCATTACTATTTTGAAATAATTATCTGACTCGCCAGTCACTGATATCACGATACTTCATATATAAATTATTTCATTCACGATATTCTTGATATGTATGTAGTAAACTCCTTAGTCACTGACCTCTGCTCATAGTCCATGATATGCAACTCAATCAGCATAATCAATAAAAGTATTAAAAATACCTCACAGAATCAAATGGGACTAGTAGAACAGCTTCTGCGTATTTGAAGTGAAGATTGTGTTGTCTTCGTCAATTTGTTCATTCACAGCGTACCTTTAAATTGTGACCTTTCTAGTGTTGTAACATGTTTGTTTCAGTCATAGTTTCAGGATTTGAGATGAATCTCGTCTCTTTCCATATAAATCGTGCTGTTTTACGTGACCGGTTGTAAGTGCTAGATCATTAGTACTCCTTCTGCAGAGATTTACCATTTTATCGTTAGGACCACGACAAAGCAATTCTTCCATCTGTAGGAATATGGCTCTGCAATTGTACATTTAGATTATTTTCCTTAAAATATAATTCTTAAAACAGATGTAGATCGGTTTTAGAACATACTTCATCCACTTTATCTTTTGCGTAAATAACGTCTTTCCCGTCTCGCTGACTTTCGAGCTTCCTTCACTTGACATTAGTGATTTATCTGGCATTTCTTTCAATTTTTTTTCTACATTATTTTAGAAACTTGACAAAAATTATCTAAGTTGTAAAAATATATCTATAATAAATGAAATATATATATAAAAAATACAACACAATTGTTCACAATTCAGGCACATAACCCAAGCTTTTGATCTTAATAACACCTCTTGTTGCAGCTTTGTAGATTCTGATCACTCAGTACACACTTAAAATAACTTTGGTTAATTATCTGTTACTACTATTACTAAATTTCTATGTTTTTAGGTACAATTTAATTGCCTTGAATCTTTGTCATGCAACTTTCTTCTACAATCCTCTGACTTTCCACTTTGACAGCAAGCATGGTATATCTCTCTCACCGAGGAGTTTCAAAATAGGATCACCTTCCTTATGTAGCATTCATAACACCCTCTAAGTCGCTGCTTAGAGGCGTTTTCATAAGTGCTACTCCCAAGTAAGTGTCCCTGCAAATTTTTTGTAGTAGTGAAAATAACTTCCAAACTTATATAATATAATTTTATTTATAATTACAAATAACTAATAAATAACCTTAGATAATTTTACTTATAATTATAAATCACTATTAAATAAAAAAATCAAATCATACAAATTATATCATTTTAGAAAAGTAAATAATACTCCGTAGTATTATTTTTAATAAAAAAACTATGATTGAATAATAAGAATAAATATTTTTTTAAAATAATTTTTTTTATTTTGTAACTTTTAATCTAATATTATTAATCCTGTAATAAATTTATAAATATTAGATTATTCTATATTAATAATAGATTTAAATTTTCATGATGATTTTAATTATAGATTTGATTTTCATGTTATATAATATTCTTAATTATTTGTACGTGATACGACAGTGTAATAAAAGACAAAAAGGTGTAACAAATGATGTTTATTTATTTGTTACTATCGAATAGGCATAACAAATAGTACTACCTTTTGTTATTATTTTATAGTTGTAACAAATAAGTATCATTTGTTTGAAATAGAGAGTAAATATTTTACGTGTCACAAAAAGGTATTTTCTTTTTGTTACGCCATAATTATCGTAACAATTGAGTTACTTTTTGTTACATAAAAAGTGTAACCAAATGTGGTATTACGCTATTGCGGTAACCAAAAAATCCGTATGACATTTTTCTTGTGGTGTGTATAAATGAGATGTCTTTATAAGGTCGACACCATTTCACCACAATTTATAAGTTGTGTGTCAACATGTAAGAAAAAAAGATTCATTGCTAAATTTCTCTTACATTCAAATAGGTGAAAACCACGATTTGGCAGAAACATAGTGGCTTTTCTTTATAATTATATTGTTAAACTCATAAGTTTGATTAACATAAATTAGAAAAAATAAGCATACCCAAACACCCTCTAAATTGAAAATTAAAATCAACGTGGGAGAAGTATTACATATTTTACAGTAGTAATAAGTAGTACTGACAAGGCTACTACGATGAATAAATTAAAGTAATATTGGAGAATTGTAGTACATGCGTGCTTGAAGCCTAAATGCGTGAAGGCCACGATTATTAGAGCATTACATTTGAAATACTTAGAGAATAAGAAATGAAAGTTCTAGAGTCTTTTTTCTTAGGGAGGTAATTAATTACCTTTCTTGGGGAGTAATTAAGAAGGGAGGTAATTAATGTGATTTTTTCTTGAAAAAAGGGTAATTCCTTATATGTTTATTTGGCCAAACCTATAATACATTAATAGTATTTTTGTGTGTGGAAATCTCTGGCGTGGTGGTTGAAAATCAACTTGCTAAGTTAGAATGAAAAGTTTATTTTTATTCTTCTGAATTATGAGAGTTCATTCTGTTCTCTGTGGATATAGAAAGAGTCGTAGAGAGATTCGAGGCGTATATGAGAGACTTGTGTTTGCGGTTTTTGTGTGAGAAAACATCGAGTTGAAGGTGGTTGAGTAGGGTTGTGAGTCTTACATAACAATCTTGTGATATTATTAGTGGATTTCATAGGCTCATCTTATTTCGTTGTGAGGGAGTGAGGATAAAATCATTTATTGTGATTTAATTTAAAGACATTTTTTCTATTTGTCGTATCTGAATTAGTGTTATATAAATCGATTTGGTTGCCGAGATTGGCAGTATGAGGGATCTATTTCAGTATAGGGTTGTGATAGCGATAGGATTTCTAACCGTATGCATAATTTACAGTACACTCCAAACAAAAAATTCAAAATGCTTCACTAAATATGAAAAAAAGTAAAATACTGCTCAAAATGGTGAACAAATTAACGTTATTGTACCACTAACAAATGTTGATGTATCAATTGAATTATAAGCTTATAGAGTGTAGTTTATATTCTAATGTTATGATTCAATAGACAAAATACTACAGATAAATAATTATCATATGAATATCCACCTAACCACATTTGACTAGTTTCATTATATTTTCATGTATAGTGAGGTTAGAGTTATATTTTAGTATACATATACAATTTGTTTACTTTCCGTTCCCATATTTTAATGAGCGTTTTCTTTTTTCTAATTCAAAAAAGGTTTTCGTTGAGTTATGTCATAACGAGTGTGATACTTCTCACATTATTTCTTTTAGAATGCTGGACCAGTGAGGAAAAATGTTGGGAACGAAATAACAAAAATTAGTCTTGATCAATTTTAATAATGGAAATCCCAAAATGAGTCTTGAATAAGAAATAATGGACATGCATAGAAGTATAGAACCGGTATGCAAGCAAATAAACGATTGAATAATTTTATAATTGATATTGACATTTCACATTTGATCAAATCATATAGTCAACAAGAAGCCTTTGGTTTGCATTTCCTCGAATAAATATCTCATGTCATGTAGGTATCAATCCCATATAACGAGTTTGGACTTTGGAGCCGAGATATTATTTCATATTTGGGCACTATCAAATCACGTACATATAACGATCATTGTTATCAAAGTTTAGTGACTTGGGAGAGAATACAAATATTTACATTGTTATCCTTTTTTACACTATTAAAAAAAATTATCAAAGTTTTTTCTTGAAATTTTTTATCAAAGTTTTTTTTATAAATAATAATTCCCATTGTTAGAAAAAAAAATGTGATATTTCTTTGTTCTGATAATGAAGAGGAGCATAACGTTACTACCAACAACACTAAACACACTTGATTGCTGAATCAAAACGGTTTGGAACAACTGGACATTTACTGTAATTATCAGCTTGAAGCCTAGAACTACATTCGTGTATGAAGGTCGCACATCTGAATTCAAAATTTTAAAAACTCATTTTCTCCGAATTTACACCACCTACCGGTACGGAAATTTTAAAATAATAATAGTAACACATTTACTAGCTCATTGGACTAGTTTTAAGTGACATGTCCCTCACATCTCCCCTATGTGGGACAAACTTATTTTCCAAAGCTTCCTTTCTATATTTGCACAACACTTTGACACACAAATGAATTGTCAAATTTTGAATTTACAAGTCACAACAACCAATTCTACACTAATTATCGAACATTAAGTTCCAGTAAGTGTTATTGCAATGAGAAAAGAACAAGAAATGAATCGATAATTTATACTATAATAATTAGACCCATGAATTTGGAATTTATGTGACTCATTTGGATTGTATGACTAGTTCCTAACGTATACTCTACGTCTAAGAAACTCCCGTACTACAATCCATAAATTAGCAGACTTGGTCAAGGACGACTCAGGGTCTTCATTCTATAGTTTCTGTTCCCCTTTTCGACTATAAATACTACTACTGGATACTCAAGAACTTCCCAAACCAAATACTCCAACTACAATCTTATTATTTACCAAAAAATGGAGGCAAAACCAATCATGTTAGCAATTGTTTTATTATCATTTTTCTCAACTATAGCATTCAGTCAGAACGGTGTTTCGGTTCCTGATATTGTCACCGATGCATTCTTCAATAGCATCGGTGATCAAGCTCCCGCTAATTGTGCAGGAAAGGGCTTCTATACTCGAGCTGCATTTCTCGATGCCCTCAACTTGTTTCCCCAATTCGGGAGAGCTGGTTCCGAGGATGATTCCAAGCGCGAAATCGCTGCTTTCTTTGCACACGTTACACATGAGAGTGGATGTAAGTTTTTTTTTTTTACTCATTGAAACCAGATTTTGAGCATAAGCAAGAAATATGCTCAAAATCTATACTAGTACTAAACAGGGACATAACTAGAGGGGCATCAACCTGACTAGATTTTGAAAATTGCCCGTGTATTTTTTAGATTTTTTTTTTTTAACATTTCAGATTTTAATCATTCGTTCAAATTCACCTCCATTAAATAATTTTAAAATTTTTCCCCAGGTAAATTTATAATTGGTTTCGCCCTGCTTTAATATAATTCATATCAATATTATCATCCTCTAATGTTCCAAAACATATGGGAAATTCGTGTGTTTTTTATTAAAATATGTATATATATGAGTATAATACTGGT
The DNA here is from genome assembly GCA_019722365.1 of Lithospermum erythrorhizon. Classification (NCBI taxonomy): domain Eukaryota; kingdom Viridiplantae; phylum Streptophyta; class Magnoliopsida; order Boraginales; family Boraginaceae; genus Lithospermum; species Lithospermum erythrorhizon. Next base: position 32,876 of record JADFUC010000662.1, on the reverse strand, counting down.
ATTACATGCATATTATACATGTGAAACATGAACTACGCAGAATTATTACAGTTATTTGTATAAAAACGAATTATACTAGGATATACAAACCAACGGCTGTTTTTTGTTGCTTATTTTACTAAAATTGGCGCATAAGACTAATTTCTACATTGTTTTATCTTTGATTTACAATTTTAACTGATGAAGAGACAACTGAAGAATGGCCCTCAAGAATTTCTGTGATTCCAAGTATGCCCAGTACCCTTGTGCCCCTGGCAAACGTTATTACGGGAGAGGTCCCCTTCAACTAACATGGAACTACAACTACGGATCAGTCGGGCAAAACATAAACGACGACTTACTAAACAACCCGGACAAGGTTGCCACGGACAATGTTGTATCGTTCAAGGCTGCATTGTCGTTCTGGATGACCAATTGCCATGCTATCATAACCTCTGGGAAAGGTTTTGGTGCTACTATTAGGGCGATCAACTCCATCGAATGTGATGGTAAGGAGGCTGATTTAGTTACCTCCCGTGTGAACTTGTACACAACCTTCTGCGGTCAGTTTCAAGTTCAACCTGGTGAAAACCTTAGATGTTGAGTTTCTTGATATTTCATCTTATGATAGTTGAGTTTAAATAAAAGAGCTTGTCTCGTGTAATAAAACTTCAAAATGTTTTGATGGTTGTTAGATCATGATCATCATATTGAATACAATAATGGAACTGTTGGGTTAATTTTAATCCAATCGTTGGTTTTAATAATACAAGGTTCGAGTGTTCTCTTGTAGAGGATTCAATTTATCTTTTTTATATTTAGGGATGAGGCAAGTTTCGAACTCAAAACCTTCTGATTACTAGCAAGAGTCTTTTTTACTAAGCTATTCGATTAACTCATCGAGAATTCAATTTAGTTTGGTTTCGCTAGAGAAGTGTTATAATATGCAACCTAAATTTATGCATTTAAAATAACTATAATATGTAGTATATATTAATTATTTTTGAACCAAATCAAACTTTTCATGCCTATAATAGAGTGAAAAGTTGTGATTCATTAATGATCAAAAAATATAAATTATATCCTTTTATAACATATATTTTTTCTTCTTTGGTACATTTTAGGTAATACATATCATTTCTTCAAAAAAATTCATTAATCTCAATTATATAAACTTATTTTTTACCTTTTAGATAATGATAATTTGTACTGATTTATTCAGCAATTTTAATAAACTAATACTAATTAGTTGTATAGAATAATTTTGGTAACACATTTTTTTGGACTTTTAAATTATACCATTTTTACATTAAAATTGATTACATATGAAGATTAATAAAAATTAATGAATCATATCATTAATGACCATAACCATTCTCCAGAATAGAGGTCGAATTAAGTGCATATGTTGGGGTTTGGGCGATTTTTACCAATTTCAAGCCCGGCTGACATCATAAGGCGGTTTAAAGTCAATATACTTGACATTGACCGTAATAATGCGGTTTGATATTAGCAGTTTGACGGTTTGGTTTGGAGGGGTTTAAATGCCTAAATTATTAAGTCTCGCCAGTTCGCTTTTTAGTTGTCTCCTGCTTAATTTACCCATGGATTCTGAAAATGTAAAGTAATAAAAAAAATTACATTAAAAATGTAGAATGACAATTAATTGAAACTATATATCATTAGTTGGTTGATAATTTAATAGCAAAAGTATATTTGAAAATGTAGAATTATAATTTTACATCTTTGAAAAGGCAAAATAATTAAAACTTCAAAAAAATTAACACCAAAAGACCAATAAATAGAGCGGATGAAGTATATATCAAAAGTATATTTATAACTTCACTAGTTCAAAATATTGATTCTTTTACCCAAGACTTAAAAGAAAATCCCTTTTCAAATCATAAATATTTAATTCTTATATCCAATAGCAATCAACGCAAAATATTCAAAAGTTCAACGTGAAGTAAAAATAATTTTTTTATCAATATTTAACTATTACGGAGTAATATTTATGGCAGTTCGGTTTAATTTTTTGCAGTTTACTAAATCGCAAATCAAAATCAAACCAATTAAAAATTAATATAAAAAATCAGCCAGCCAAAATCGAATATTTGTAAAATTATCATGTGATTCGGGGTTTCATTTGATTTGGGCAGTTTGATAGTTTGACTGCACACCCCTAGGTCTAATATTACTTCGGTCATTGGTCCAAGGCATTGTTCAACTTAAGCCATCCAGATATCGTATGATACGAGTCAGATTTTAACGTACTTTTGCAGTCTAGCTTCAAGAACTGCATAATTTCATGGATAATTTACATAACAAGCATGCATGTCACATTTTTCCATCCATAGAAACTACTCAAGTTGGGTACAGTCAGGTAAACTGAATCCTATTACCCCAAAAGTCAGCTTGAAACCTCCAGCTTCAATGACGGTCTTCGCTACCTTGCCTCTTAAGCGACAGCATTGCCGAAAGATGACTGCTCGAAATCTGAAAGAGATGAATGAACTGAATTGCCCATGTTCTCAGGATGGTCAAATTTACATGCAGGTCCGAACTTGCATATACCATAGCGTTGGTAAAATGAGCAGACGGGATGATCCTAGATAAAAAGAGCAAATTACAAGTTAAGCAAGAGTCAATGTCGTTTACTGACCACCTAAGTTCATCAACAAGAACTGTTTGAAATTAATCTATTTATCATTTTGACTTATAATGAAAAACAGAAATGTCGAACAAGAAGAAAATATGTTACTGAAATTATATACTTACAGGTCGGAGAGGCAAGCCTTTGTCACTAATAGCCCACGAGGATGACTTCGTATCTCTATTCTTTGGGTGGTGGAATCTGCAATTTGATTTATATTTACAGTCCCCAGTTTTCAGAAAGTAGCTGCATTCAGGTTGACCTGGTCGTTCAGGAAATTCATCCATGAACAATGGTTGATGGTGACGTGAAGGGAAGCTGGCCTCTGTTCCCAGATTGCTCATGGCGAATGCTGGAGGTGTAGGAAGACTGTTCATGGTGAACGCTGGAGGTGTAGGAAGACTCCTCTCTGTCTTTGGGTAGACAGAAGCCTCAATCAAATAAAAACGAGGTCTTAGGTAAGGATATAACAGCAGTTGATACTAGCAATAACATATATGAAGGAAATGGAACACTCGGGTCAATTGATGTGAAATACAAAGCTCAATCTACGGACAGCATTCCACTTGCCCAAATCATATATGAAGGAGTGTCTAAGTCGCTAAGATATAGAAAGACATGAAGAAAATGGAGTGGGAGAACAGCCAAACCAAATGAAATGCTATGACAGATTAAGGAGGCCTGTTCATATCGCTTCTTGAAAAGAAATAAAAAAGGTCTGGCTTCTCTCATAATTACTCAACTGTAACATTTTTTATTCAGTGGCCGCAATTACATTCACCATTATTCATGAAGCAACCTAAACAAGAGATAGTTGTAGGAAAAGTACCTGGTACCCATTCCAATCAGTAGTGCTAGAATGCATGCCCTGAGCTGGTGGGTACATTATTGGCATAAAGGATGCAGCATTACTCAATGCTCTTGGAGATGACCATGGAGCTGACTGGGATGTGCCTGGAAGAGGTGCACCATTACCATAGGCAGAGGGATCAGCCCTTGAACCAGCAGTTGGATCAGGATGGTGAAACCGACAAGTTGAACCATACTTGCAAGATCCATTACGCATATAGTAGGGACACTCATTTTCTCCCTGTCACATTTAAATAATATTGATATATTTCAGCATCCCAAAGTCATGTTTAACATCATTATTCTAAAGGTAATATGTATTCCAAATAAAGCTGAGGCAAAAAAATTATGCTATTGAATTACAAACCACAACAGTGAACTATAGAGAAAGAAACTTCTGTAGTGGCAAAAGGGTACTACCGGCCGAATAGGTAAGCCCAGAAAGTTGAACTCAGGAGCAGGAGAAACTGTACTTCTCTCTCTGCTATGGATAAATTTACAGGCTTTGCCAAACTTGCAACCACCTGTTGACAGGTAATACTGCACAAAATAATCAAAAACTTTAAGAGATGCTAAGGCATGACAACCATTAACAAAAGAAGAAGCATTGAAGCATAAAGACACAGACCTCAAGAATTAAACGGAAGAAAGTATCCTGGTTCATGGAACAAAAATAAGTTGTATCCAATTGTTCAGAAATGATCATGACTTTACGAGTTGAACAACAAAAGATTTTCGAAAAGCACTTAATAGTTCATCAGCCTTTATCAATTAGCCACATTAATAACCAATTGGAGAAATAAGGAAAAGGAGACATGTAACACCTACAATGTCATTATTGCTAATTGGAGAGTAAGGAAAAAGAAAAAGGTCAACTTGAACACATATATTGAAGTCCAATTTATAACTGAACTTTCAGATGTAGTCGCTCCTATTCTTTTTAATTGACGTTTTCAGCTTTCAAGACGAGAAACAAAGAACAAGATAACTATTGTGTGTGCATAATTCAACCTAGCCAACACTATCATATAGAAACTATGGTGCATTAGAATTCAAATATTGTATATCCCTTCTAAAAAGCTATGCTTTGTGCTATAGCCCTGATCAACTCCTGTGCTAATTTGTTCTTGAAAATTTTCCTGCTATGATTGAAATTGTAGGAAGTTGTGATATATAATATTATAACCATATTTCCAAGGCAACGAAATTGCAGAAATGGCATATATAAGTATTACATCTAGAACATAACAAATGACTTTTCAACAATGTCAGAACCTTGCACTCAGTTTGTCCAGATCTTTCGAGGTGTTCTTCCCTTGGCTTTATCTTATCTTTAGGAGGCTGCAAACAAAATGACGACGAAACAGAAGATCAGAGAAGTAAAACATGCATGCCTTAAAATAAAAGAAAGAGGAAAAAAGATGAACACTAAGATATTTGACGTTTATAATTTGATTTGGTTTAAAATATTCTGAGAATCAAATATACTTATTAGTCGATTATAAACACAGCTCTTCTGAAATCTTCGAGTATCAGACATCCAAATACAACAATATAAATAGGGTCTAGTCAAAACTAGTATATTCTACTACCAATAAAGACAGCTAATTCAACACTTCAACTACAATTGACGTTAAAAGTTATTCAAGACCAAAAAAAAGATCTATTTACTCAAATAATCACATCCTGATAAATAAATTTGAACATATTCACTTGCTTTAGAAATCAGAAAATAATAGAAGGGCATATAAAGGGCAGCCCCCCCCCTCCCAATCTAGTCACAAAAACTGTCCTTCAGACAGTAATTGCAGATATACTAACAGATGTATAGAACAAAAGACATCTTGTTGGAATTTTTATTTCCATTATCCTATATATGTGATAAATAAGTAATGATATGGAACTAATCAACATAAACTCCCTCCCTTTCAAAGATAGTCCAGTTTTGAATTTGATGTTTGACTTTTCGAATGTTAAACTCAAATATTTTTATATATATAGTAGAGTATAATATTTGGTTAAAAATAAATTAAAATATAGCATTTTCAGCCCATTTTACTATTAACATTAAAATTTTGATTCATATCAAAGTTTTGTGTATCAATTAAGGTTACAAATGTCGTAAATTTTGACCATCAAATCTTTTTGAAATAGAGGGACGAGAACATTAATAATCATACACAACATCACAATCTCTTCTGTCAGAGGCCAGCTAGATAGTTAGGGCTCTTTAAAGATAATATATTAAACAAACACAATTTTTGTCTGCACATAGTATAATGGCGAAAATATATAGCTATAAACTATAAGATCAACTAAAACATAATCAGATAGATAGGTAATGACGATAACGTACTTACGATAACTGACATCTAAATAGTCTCCCATATGCTTGATTATGAGAGATTAGGAAGGGTTGTACATAAAAGTTAGCGTGATGTGCTGGGGAGTAAGTCTCCGAGTTGGCCAGTTGAATTGACATTCTCTTCCATTGAGAAATAAATAAGTAGCGTAAATTGGTCCTTGACAATTTGATTTATTCAATTCTCTCGAAGGCTTGAGAATAAATCTTTGTTAATATGGCCAATAATGGACAGATGGGTATGTATGAAAAAATACCTGATATTTTCGCCTCGCAACTGGAGGGTGATTGAACTTGCAATGAAAACCATACTTACAACTCCCAGTTTTCATATAAAAAGCACAGTCTTCTGCATCAGGACGAAGTGGATACACCATTTTCTTAGCATTATACGAACCCTCTTCCTCTCTACCCCAATTCCCATTTTCAAGATTTCCAACTTCTCCAAATTCCTCATCTTCATACTCCCCCCACTCATTATTTCCCACTTCATTCAAAACCCCCTCTCCATTAAAACTACCCTTTTGCTCACCGATGGCTAAATTCAACACAAACTCCTTCAACTCCTCATTAATCATCCTCTCCACCTCCTCATCATCATACCCATCAAATTCATCACCATTTATCTGCACACCATCCTCCAAAAGATTGGATTTTTCACACAAATTTGGCTCAAAAACTGATTTTTCACCATCTCTCTGCACACCATCCTCAAAAATATTGGATTTTTCACACAAATTTGGCTCAAAAATTTCTTTTTCACCATCTTTTTGCACAGCAACCTCAAAAAGAATGGTTTTTTCACACAAATTTGGCTCAAAAACTTCTTTTTCACCATCTTCAAACCCTAATGCTTTATCAAAAGCTTCATTATCATTGTTCTTAAATTCAGGTGAATTTGTAGTAGGGTTTTGGTTCTTGATCATTTCAAGATCACCAGAAAAGGGCATCCTTTTATGGGTTTTTTGAGAAAGTTGTTCTTCTTGTTGTTCCATTATCAAGAAGAGGTTTAACATTACAGATTTAATCAACCAACCTGGTGGTTATATGGTTGAGAAAAGGACCAATGAAAAGAAAAGTGGGAGGTCTGGTTTTATATAGTTATTCTCATAGTTTTTAATTTGTCAACAATTTAGTAAGAAAGCTCGATTTTGATGGAAATTTAATTAAGTTAGATTTATGCTTTGATTTTTGGATTGGATTGATTTTTTTTAAGAATTTTACTTTTGTTAGTTTATGGAAATTGTTGAAGGTGAAATTGTTCAGAAATCAGCTAATGAGGTTGTCAGGACATGCATAGGGTGCATCGGTCCAACAACACTGAAAAGATACTAGAAATTTTTCATAATTTTATATTAACCTCTATCTGGTGCAACGATCGATAGTGCTCCGATCTCCTCACGAGGTTAATGGAAGGGATTTTAAGATTTTTCAAATTTGTGCTAGAGTCCAATTCTATTATGAATAAGTTTATTCTATTATCTTTTGTAAGTCTATAAAAATCATGGAGAGTTTTTTTGTATAAGAAAAAAAGAGTATAATATAAAAGTATTCATCAAAGTTAATGAGCATCTTAGTATTAGAATATTTTCTTGTGAGGGTTGTAAATTTAGTGCTGTTAAAATTAGGTATGAAATGAATACCGGGTTATCGGGCCAGAGGTTTTCGACTTTTATCAGTAGAAGGTATTAGTGCAAGTGCTGCCATTGATTAGCATATGAGTTATCGAGGCAGTTTTTTTATCAGATGTGGTCTTAGGTCCATTTAGAAGTGAGCATTTTTGTATTTTAAAAAATTACTATTTTATTTTATACAATATATATATAATACTTTAAAATAGTATTTTATTTTCTAATATTTAATTTTTTTTGTTGAAGCTCAAAATTTATAAGAAAGTAGTATTTTGTTTTATATAATATATAATGCTATTTTATTTTTATCAAATATCTTAGAGCAGGTACCAGGATTTACTAAATAAGATACTCGGTAAAATTACTCGAGTGCCTGCTCGATTAGCTTTCAGCGGGTTATAAAGTTCGGTTTTCGATCCGGTAGCGGGTTACTAAGTGCACTCAATTAAATTTTGTGTAATTAATTTTGCATATTTATTTTGGTCTAGTATTTATTAATCCGAATTGATCAAACCAATCTTCCCGCCATTATAATCAATACTAGAGTATTTGCATAGACTCATATTGAGGATGGAACTAAGTTGTTTGATTGATTAGAGTAGTTTTAATTCACTTTTATATCATTAACATCACCTAGTACATAACATGGAATTTATATTTTACCATTGATGTGGAGAGTGTTTTTAGAATTTTCATACAAGAAGTGATGTATGTATATATAATCTTCCATGATCAAATTTCGTCTTTGTAAGAATATAAGTGATTGAGCTAATCTCTGTGCATTTTCAGTACTCACTTTATGAAATTTTCAGCTTTCAACAATTACGTGAACTTGATACAATATTCAAGTAAAGATGGTCTTCATTCAACATGTAATAGAAAAACAAATTATTTTTTTAGAGTTTAGATTCTCATTGCTTAGTTTAGAATTTAATTACTATTTGATAATATATGTAATTTATAATTTCCTATTGTTAATGGAAAAAAAAAAAAATCTAATCTCTAACCAAAATGTTGATTACAGTCTTACAGATAGCATTTGGCCAATTCTAATTAATCATTAACAAATAATATTCTAGCCATTATAATCAAAATACTGGAGTATCTGTTCCTCAAACTTTCCTGCATGTAACTCCTCAATAAATTTATTTTTTACTTTTTATTTTCAGGAAAAAACCTAGCGTTAGAGGTCTGCACAGCCTGTACTCTCGACCTCTATCTTCAAAAGTGAATGTCTAACCACTACATCAAACCCCTCATCCAACTCCTCGATCAAGTTTTGACCCTTCATGCTATCTAACGAAGAGGCAACAATCAATTCAAGTTTGTGCATCGTTTGTGAAGGCAGCCTGTGAATTCAGCAGCTTCAAAGCTTTCTCCAACCAAACATCGTATATGTCCTCATAGAGCAGAACAAAATGGACCTGCAAATAGATATGAAATAGTGAATACAAAACCATAATTCATCTACAATTCACCCCTTATAGTAATTCAGTAAAGCAACAAGGTCAATTATACAAGAACATGTACGCGTTTGAGGAACTAAGGGGTGCAAGAGGAGGCAGTTGCCCCTTAAATTTTTGAAAAATAAATTTGTTCTATTAAACAACTAGAATTCTACCATTCATTTGTTAAAATCCTATATACTATGTTAGTCGCTTATGATTCCTATTATCAAGTTAATGTAACATGGATTCTTCTGCTTGTTCGTTTCAATAAATACTGTCTACATGGCCGAATATACAGACCTTTCAGGTGAGCTAATAAGGTATTTGGTCCGTTTTTATGGACCATGCATTCTCAAACATGTATCATGAACCAACTCTTGGTTAAGGCCACGTGATCACAACTTGGTGCACCGAGTTATACACGTGCGGAGGGTGTTGAGAAGCCACTGGTTTTATTGTGGAACCGCATAGATTCTTAACAGAGAGCGATAATAGTAGGTATTAAAGGACAAAACTGATGCGAATGATGGTTGAGACTTGAGAGTAGAACAAACCTCTTTCATTTCATTTGCATGTTCCTTGATAGTTGATAAAGCCACTTCAGCAGCTTCGGCAATAGGATAGCTGGAACAATTTAATGGAAATATATATTTGAAACATGGAAGACTAAGCAATTTGTGTTAAAAATTAATAAGAGTTAATACTAAAACCAAGCGGCTATACATGGATAATGTCCAACACCTTATAAATACATACGGAGTCTTAGTTTATAAACGTGGGACCGAGTTCCTCCATAAGTTGGTATCACTTCAGTCATAGAACAATTAAAACTCTCACTGAAATTACTACAACATTGCAAGTGAAAGAATAAAGGTACAACTCCTTGACATGTAAGGCCATTAATATTGTGTAAATCTTGCATTGAAAATATGTTCTGTTGACTTTGAGTAAAACAGAAAAGGTATAATCACCTCCAACACCAATGGAAGAAAAAGATTTTGAGGCTGTAAGAGTTGCAGTAAAAGGCGACATTTCAGTGCTTTCTTTAGCTAATCAGGAAGATGCATTATAAATGGTTCCCTCTAACCGCTTGAGAATTCTGGCTTGAACAAATTCATCTAGCTAATTTCCAATGATCTTTTAATCATTTTGTACTCCATTTATTCATTTATCAATGGAGAAGATAAGTTTCCTGCAATAGCTCACCCGTAAAGCCCACATGATATAGCGGGAAATGCTATATATTTGATATTATTTGCTTTAGCCAAGTCTAAACTGTTCCTGCAAAAAAGGAGTACATGTTAAATCATAGATTTGGAATTCACAGAACTTCATTGAATTACATGAGGACATGGAAGATTTAGTAGTTATAGGCACTCCTTAATTGCACTTCAGGATCTCTTTCATGATAATATATAGGCCCAACTGTATGAATTACATGAGCAACTGGTAGTTTGTAGCCCCTGAAATTATTAGCAGGGTAAGTATACTAATAGCATTTGTAAGAGACGGTCACTTAAGAACGAAGTTTTGTGCATCTATTAGTGAAGTACCCAGTAATCCTAGCTTCTCCTGTAGGGCAACGAACTCTGTGTCTCACTTCTGTGATTTGATAACATTCAGCACTTAACTCTACTCCAGCCGCTGCATGTATGGCTACAAGAAGTATTCAGCGTAAAACCACTACTCTAGTATGGAATAGAACGAAAACTTCAATGTTCGAATTAGGACCATCACAGCCACCACCTCCAAGCATTTGCTCATTGGCGGGATTGACCTGCACAGACCAACTACTATGAATTAGCACATATGTTAACTAAGCTGGATACAGCCTCTCTGTTATCACAGGGATAATGCTGGGATTCTCTTTAGAGGCATTGGGGCACGTTGTGTTGTATATCTTGTTAACAAAGCCGACTTACTGTTGGATATTGTAACAAAATTGCCTGAACCAGGATTTTTCCAATAACAACTTATTCATCATTATACATTATAAAAAGTATTTTCTACAAAATATAATAACTTGTGGATAAACAGTCAGCTGTGACCATGAAATAGAAGGAAGAAGCCGAAAACCAAACTAGTATGCATAACAATCAATTATCAAGGTACGATGTCTATCCAGGAAAAATTCACATTCATGAACTAAAAAGAACTTGCTAGTGGTAGTTTAATCATGTTTTATGACTATCTTCTTATTCATGTAAAAATATGGATTATGATAACACCTTAGCAAATTCTGATAGCCAATGTAGATTAGAATGTCTCATCAATGTCCCTGAACATAGCACATAGCCACATTACACCCGGTTTAAGTTCATAAGTTAAATTAGGCGCAAGATGAAAGAAAGATGAATTTAGTAGCTGGGAGGAACAATGAGTATTAAACAAGGACAAAATACAATAAAGATACGTCTACTGGATGTTATCTGTATCAGAATTAACATGATGCAGAAATGGCCATAATATGATCTAATGTAGACTACGAAACGAAATCCAAATGGTCTAGGATATGCATTTGTATACCATACCATACTGAATTAGTAAAAGCTCAAAGATAGCCAAACTGAATGAAACGAAATCTGAAAAATTAGGTGGGGGGTAAGCACTTATCTCGGTTCAGATTCACATCTAATGTGCATAAATGTTTGACACTTGACCTATGGGTTATGTGACCATGTAAATGTAGAGAAGAGAAGAAGCACTACAATGGCATCAGTGTTCATCATCAAATTTCATGTGGTGTAATATCTCCTTTCGAGATCTTAAGGCAAGTAGTCGGAGACATTTGAATATGCCAGATATGTTTAGTCAAAATCAGTCTTGAACCATATCCGGGGATGGTGGTATCTGTAACTCCAACTATTAGTCGAAGATTCTTATGTAGCTCCAAACATGTCCAATCTCTCAAAATACCTCCTCGAACACCAGAATACAACAATAGAACTGAATCAAGCTTCCGATAGATAATGGCCATAAGGATGCAGACACCACAAACAATCCATGTGGGACCACTTAGCCCGAACATACTTATTGCACAGTCTACTGAGGCACCAACCAGGAAAGTAAAGACGCCAAAATCTGTAGGAGGTTGGACAATGGCAACAATCCCAACCCAAGCAATGGTAAAAGAAAGAAGTGCCAACATAAGGAAAACCGATTTTCCACGAATAATGTATTGGACCATTACATAAGCAACAATGCCAAGTCTGACCTCAATGAATTTAATCTTACTATGTATGTAAGACAAGATAGGCGACGCCACAAGCTTCGTCTTATACCAAGTTAGAAAACATAAATATGCACTAACAACTACCACACCAACTATGGAACAACCACAAAACATCTTAACTACTGTCAAAAGAAAATCCATATGTAGACTAATGTCAATTTCATTCGTCTTATAATCAAAATAAATTAAGAAAAACGGAGCCACACAAACTACTAAGTTAAAAAACACCCAACAAAGAGTATGTGAAGGATATAAGATGAGTGGACTAAAAAGTCCTTTCAACACAATTAGAAACTTGGAATTTACTGAAACTAGTATAACTGAAAGGGGCAAAATTGATACTAACAAACATGTAAAGTACACCATGATTGAATAACTTGGGCCAACCATAAATATAATTCCTATAACAGAAAAGAGTAAAAGGGTAACTTGGTAACGCAAGACAAGTTCAATAAAGAAATCTTCTACATTCATAATCAAGAAAAGTGCTTGTTCCAATGAAGGACGAAAGAGGAAGGCATAAGAGTATGAAAAACATACAGAATATATAATGAAAAACTTTTACCAAAAGAAAATGGTCTCATCAACAGCTTTGTGCAAAGCATTAAGTCCAATAGTGATGAATATTTGGCTAACTATTGACCAAAATGAAAAATACCAAAGTGATGAAAACTCCATGGAATTATTATGGGTTCAGAACTAAAGACAACCTTTTTTGGTGTTGTAATCATTGACTTAAAAAATTCAAAACTCTTGGTTTTTTACTACAAAAAAGTCAACCATGTAGACGTCATTTTAGTTTGACTATTGTATTTCAAACAATCCAACTTTGGGGCCCCTGTCCAGCTATCAGTTGACATTTTCCTTCTGCTAACATGAACACGGGCAACATCTATACGTCATACCAAAACAGTATTTTCATAGCGCGAAATGACTATTTTGCCCTTACGCATTATGCAAAGTCGAATCCATGCGTTTATAAACATATGTGTCAATTAACACCTCAAGTGAAACATAACAACCGACCAAATTGCTGTTAGATAAAAACGTTTAATTTTGCTCATAATCAATTGTTGTATGTTTAATTATACTTAATATATTTATTATATAAAATAATGAATTGTATATCTACATACCTAATGAAATAAATAACTAATTACATGTGTCGCATTAAATACTAATTGCATAAAAATAAATTATATAATTAATTACATAAAATGTATTAAATAATTAATTACATAAGAATGAATTAATTAATGATGAAAATAAGAAACGCTGCCCGACGCTTAACTTGATATCTCCGCGATCACCGCGGGGTTGCCCGTCCGCAATGCTGGCCAATAAGTCGATTCTTTCTTTATATCAATTTCTAAACCTCGAAATGGGCATCTCGGCCTGTTTCAATACAATGCAACGAGGGATAGATGATCAATTTATCATGCGTAGCTACAATTAAAATTGGACAAATTAGCATAAGCTAAGGACTTAATTTGAGTAGTAGATACACCCTACTGTAAAGATAAACATTCCCTCCATCAACGCTTCTCTTCCCAAAACCATTATTGCCCGGTCCCCTTCGATCCAAGATACCGGAAGACAAGTTGCTCCCAACGCCGCATAGAATGCCTCAAATATGACATTGTATGCGGTAGCCACGATACACATTCGGCAATGTCATCCATTTATCTACGCGAGCCTCGCCCGAGGAAACAGATAAATCGGCACAGCGTCATTAACATTGAATGAGCCCCCGGCATCCGCTGTGAAGTCAGGTCGTGAGGTCGCAAGAAAGATCGCCCTAACCCGGAGCTATCTGATCATCATTCCCGCAAACGCCAATGCCACCGCCAGCTATCATCTCCACGCATATCGGGTAAAATTTTCAATATGCGGAGCATATAATTTTAGGAACGTCGGCATAAATGTAACCTCAGAAGGTAATTGTCCGCTGAGTAGGTGCAACTTCCCCTACGGGCAGGGGGACATTCGCCGTTAGTGATTTATTGTGTATTCGTGTCCCGGACGACGGACTACCCGTGATGTCAGTTTTTTTGAAATACTCATCTGGCTACCCCGCGACGAACTCCACTGGGCAACACGCCCTACACCCCTTTTCCTAGGAGATTGTTTATAACCAATAAATTTCATCACTTTCTCAAAAGCGATATTCTAACCTTGGCTTTATTTGATTTACTCAGTTCGGCTCGACTTCCGTGGGCGCCCAATGGTCAGATGTTAAAGTTTAGACGAGCACCGCAGACTGCACGCTAGGCTTCGCGCAACTGGCCGCGGAGATCTCCAGCATCGTTATCGGCAATCGTCTATTTTTTCCCGCCACCTCGCCATAACCCCGTGGAAACCTACACCAACTTTTGCCACTGTGGCCGTGAGGAACGCTTAATCCCTCGACGGACGCATCACAGAAGAGGCCGGGCAATACTCCAGAGACCATGCGTTTTCGCCGAATGTAACAAACTATAACTTTGGGAATCCCGACCCTCTCATACATTTCTTCCACCTCCCCGCTGACATTTAAAAGCTTTCATTGATATTTTCTCGACGAGGTTCCCAAAAGGTTAAGGCAATATCATGTCCGATCCTAGTTCCAATTATACCCTACACTTTTTTTATGTCAGTAATTTGACCCCTTCACATTCTTACGGCTGCATTTAAATATGGTGTCGAATCTAAGAAGCTTGCCCTTTCAAGTTCGTCAATTCGTGATGTTCCCTTCACTCGAAATTTGTATAATTTATGACACGCTAGTCGAACTATATTTGTTAATTTTATTTATATTGAATAACATACCTGCTGTTATCGATATGAAATTGTCAAATTATCGAGAATATGAAATTACGGAGAATACGAAATTGTAATAAACTCGTAAATTGTAAATTGATTAATTGATCGGTATATCGAACATTTAACTATTTGAACACGTGTCAACATTTATTATAAAATAAATGCAATATACTACCAAATTAATTCCATGTCACTATTTGAACTAACAACTATAATATTCATTAATGAACAAGCATGAAAATTCGCTTGTTTGTAGCCAATCACAGAGTACTAAGCAGTTACACAACAACCGAGCTCATTGATTCGATAACACACCACACCGATCAGACCGCCTCGATTTACACAACACACGAACGAGAATCTCAATTGTATAAATATCAATCCCAATCGCACTTTTACGGTATTATTGCAAATCGATAATTATTTAATATGAAATTATCGAGAATATGAAATTGTAATAAATTGCGGCATCAAAGAATATGAAATTAGTTAAGATTATGAAATTATAATAAATTTTGTATTAATATTGCCTAATTTTGCAGTAAAATCGACATGCAATAAAGTACCAAATTGTGGTTCAACTAACAAGCAAGTAAAATAAAATGTTCATGACAAACAAGCACGAAAGAATTCAAGTTGTTTCTCAACAACCACGGAAGGAATCTCTATTGTTTCAACAACCATAGAAAGAATTCGGTCGCTGCACAACAACCATGAAAGAATTCGCTGTTGCGTCAACAACCATGGAAAGAATTCGGTTGTCAGACAACAACCGAACCGGCCGGATTTGACAACACAAAGACACTAACCGAACCCCGGTCTTGACGCGCACAACACATACACGGTTTTTTTATATAGCTTAACCGCTTGTTTTATTGCATAAATAAATTTAATTGCACTTCTAGTTTTATCAAAATTCTAATTTTCACACCTTATGCCATATGTCCAATTGTCCAAATGCTTAAATACTAACAACAAATTAATTCACCATTTGACAACATCATTTCAATATGAATTCGGTTGTTTCAACAACCATGGTTAGAATCTGTTTCTCAACAACCATAGAAGATTCCGGGCTCATGTACAACAACCATGGAAAGAATTCGGTTGTTGCGACAACAACCATTTGGAAGAATTCGTTGTCGCACAACAACCTAACCGCCGGATTTACAACACAAAGACACTAACCAAACTGGACGCGACAAACACATACACGGCCTTATTGCATAAACAAATTTTAATTGCACTTTGGTTTTATTGGTAAATGTTCGAATTTTCACACTCTTATGCCATATACAAACGTAATTGTCCAAATGCTTAAATACTAACAACCGAATTCACCATTCGGCAACAACATCATCAAATTTCCCATGATTTGTCAGGGAAGCTTTCAACTCAAATTTTGTGTTCATCAAAGCAATTAACAATTCAATAAACAAGTAAGTAAAAATTTAATCATTTGTTTATATTGTAAACTAATTAAGTTTTATATATATGAATCAGGTACTTATTATTTATTATCGATACTAATTATTATGCATTGGGTATTATGTTCTAAACTGCTTAAGATTATGTTTGTAGTATTTAAAATTATGGTTGTTTGTTAAGATTTATTGTCAATTTCGAATCATATTTTCAGGTATTAATTTCGAATCATATGATCATTTCGCCTGCTTCATGACAAATTTAATTATTTTATGGTCATAAATAAAAATAATCGACTATTTGTTTGTTTCACGACGTTCTATTTATTTTATGGCTTGTTATGCAACAAGCTTAATCTAATTATTTGTTTGTTTCTATGACAAATTTAATTATTTTATGGTTGTTATGCAATGTTTAATTCAAAGAATGACATACCTTCACATTAACCAGATGGTGAATTATATTAGCAAATTATTGACATTGTAAACATAGTGTTTAGATTAGATTGAAATTATGATTAAACAATAAAATTATGAAATATGAAATATTAGTAAAATTATAAATTATGAAATATTATGAAATTATGAAAATTGGTGAAATTATTATAAAAAATATATTAATTTTAGATTATGAGAAATCGTAAAATAATGACGAGCGTGTGCATAATTAGAAAAATTTTATGAAATTATGAATATGGTAAACTATGGTCAAAAATAGTAAAATTGCAAGAATTATGGTAAAAAATGCAAGAGGAAACAAGATATATAGAAATATGGTGTTATAGTAATGAATATGTTAACAAATGGTCGAACTTTGAAATATGGTAAATTATGACTATGGAAAACATTATAGAAAATTATAAAATTTGTTAATTATGAAATATAATGATCAGAATTTAGAATATGGTTAATTATTTATAAAGTTTGAACAAAAATTTATATATGAAATATGATAAATTATGGTAAAGTTTAGACTATCATAAAATACGTAAATTATGAAATATGGTAATCAGGTAATAAATTATTATGGTACACATTCTAAACAACGGAATCGGGGAAATGACAATTACCTCGCACCTACGGCACGCTTATCTCAACCCCATTATCGGGTCGCCCCGGGCGGACGCCTTTATACTACGCGGTGCCATACTGTAGGTCGTGGCTTAGACGAGAAACAAGAGAGGAGGTGCGGTCAAGAGCATCAAAGAATGGCACTTCAGACGAATAGACCCTATTAGTAAAGTGCTCGGTGGCTTACATTTGGTATTTGGCCGGGAACGATACTGCTTGTCGATAACTGACGAACACTCCAAGATAAATACTTAGACTCACTGAGCATGCTCTGATGAGTCGGCGAATACTGTTCCGGCACTGCCAGCCTTTACCACCACCCAGAAAGGCCAAGAGTTAATCAAGGCAACCGGTCAAGTATAACCTACTGAGGTACTAAGTCATGTATTTATTAAAGTCAATTATTCATGTTTATTTGAAGAAAACTAATCTCATTATTGTTTTTGTATCATGCAGTGTTGGATCTATGAGCATTCCCCGTTGTTCACCGGAGGTACCACGGGTCGCCGTGCCAACCAAGGGCCGCCTCGGATGGACTCCGACAACACCACCCGAACATCGAATTTCGGCCACCGATTTCGCTATAGGAAGCCACCACCGATGACAAATTAACATGTATGGAAATATTGAGAGGTTTTAGTCTTGTATAACATTGTATGGAAAATGGCTTAAACTTGCTCCCATTTATCATAACAGATCGCGCGATTGACCCTATTGCCCATCTCTCCATCCCCACCAGTGTCATATTATTTGCTGTATACGCTTTAATGCCAAATGGCTGCATATGCTTGGTGAGTTGCACCATACTGAGGTACAACCGATCCCGCCCTCGCCTTATCGAGCTATAGAAGTGGACCCAACTTGTAGGTAATGTGCGAATATTCAAGAAAATGTACGGAGATTCAGATTACACCCCTCGACTAGTACGCACTCACCGTTCAACCTCTACACGGCTGGTCCCCCTCGCATATATAGGGCTACTTGCACTTCGACGACTACATTTAGGCTGGTATTTGCCTCTGACTATATTAGAGTGCATAACTCCAACTTGGCTGTATATGCCTGCTCACGTAGATACATATGACAAGCCAAATTGCAAACAGTATGATGTTGTTAAAGTGTATTTTCATCACCTTATATTATATTGTTTATTATCATATACTAACATATTATTTTCTTCATTTCATTATGGCCGGGTGCCTCATGCGCAAACACTTGGCGCAACGCTACATGGAGACACACATCCGATCCGTATACGTAAAGCCTTCCGTGTGAGACATCAGATCACTGAACAGTGGTGGTCGCCTCGGTGCGCATCCGGTCCGATGCGACCAAGCAGCGGGATGCCCACAAAGACCAAAGACTGCAGCAGCTTCATGATCGCTTAGCATGGCCGGCATAGCTATCCCAGTTACAATGCCACCCAAGATCAAGACCAAACAACTGTGGATAACCGGAATGATTAGTTTTAATTGTGTATTTTTCGGGGATATGATAAATGATAAGTGTTTTTCTATGTTACAAAGACGTTTTATTTATTTTTTTCCATCCGGAGCACTATAGTAAATGTTTATTTTTTACATTATAAATTCATAATAAGTTAACGCTTACTGCTAACACGTGTAATCCAGGACATGATTCACGCGTACGACGACATGATTCACTATTAAGTAACGAACGTAATTACGCCGCTTGTAATTAATTACATAAAATGAGTTAAATAATGAACGAATGAATTACATAAATTAAATAATGAACGAATGAATTAAATAATAAATTAAATAATTAAATAATGAACGAATGAATTAAATAATGAACGAATGCATTAAACAATGAATTAAATAATTAATTACATGGAAATGAATGATAATGAATTAATTAATCTAACTAATTACCTCATGTTTGTAAGAAATGAACGCTTACTTTGTAAAATATTATGAAATTAGAGCATATAAACAGCAAATTCGAAATGTATGTTGTCAAACAAGTTTAATGTCTACAAATTTTTGTTTATAACAAGTTTAATCTAAGCCATGTTGCTTAACAAAATGCATCATTGAGCTTTGTTTTGTAACAAGCGAATCTGGGCTTGTTATGAACCATGCATAATCGGCCATGACATTCAATATGACAAATTTACCATTTCTTAACAAACATGATCCTTGTTCGTAGGGGTAAAATAGTAATTTCACAACGTTCATTTTACTCTGCCAAAAGCAGAGAATAGCTTAGCATGAACACTGCCTCATAAGGTCCTACCTTCCAAACGGAGATCCAATATATACACCCAATATGTTTTTTTTAGAAAATGAAATGCACTATTTTATCCCTAGCATACTTCTATAACTACCACACTTACAATGTGAGGCAAAATATCATTTCATCCCCAAACACTTACCGTTTTGGTGTGTATGTATAACAAACTCAGCCTTCAAACTATATATGGTACTTCCTCTTTTTTTTTCGGCTAAATTTCATACAAATCTGAACTATAAAAAATATTTCAAATAGTCACCTAAATAGTTTTTAACCCTTTCAAATAATAGGTATTTGGAGGTAATTTTCGGTTAATTGATCTTTTTGAAAGATCCTCATTTCCTCACCTTAGATAAACTTAATCGCAGAAAACAAAAGAGGTCACCTATATAATCGGGGAAATGAGGAACAGAGGTTTTTTCAAGCCCCACATCTTTCATAATCATCCACATGTAATATATTACTATGCATTTTTTTTAACTTCCCACCATGTATTTTTTTTAGGTAAATTTAATTATTTCATTCGTACTACATTTGTCATGCATTTTTTTTAAGAGTTATTATCACCAAAAATATATTGTATTTGTAGCAAGTTTAATTTAATGTGTTGATGATATTTAATGTGTCATCGATTTTTTAAATGAGCAACGACTAAACAAAAAAGGAATTCGCACAGGTAACGACTGTGCATCGATAGCTAGTTTATATATATTACACTTTATGGTTCATTTTTAAATAACAAAAACTTAATTGAATCAATTCTTAATAATCAATTTTAATTAATTAAATAAAAAATAAAATAAAACACAGCATCTTGAATATTACACCCCTATCCCACCTAAATTCTTCCCCCACCAAACTAAACCGCTTGGATTGGGATGAACTTAGATGAAATTTTAAGTTCATCCCAGTACTTATCTCGATTCTCATTTTCATTAAACTAAGCCACAAATTGATAAGAGTGATCGACATGCAATTGTTAAGATGTTACATTATGTTAATCAACTTTCAGCTAGTTCACTAAATAAAATATTATCCAAATAACATTTTAAAAATTCACCACCTCAATTAATACCTCTAACTAGTTTAACTAAGTCCCCAATCCAAACTAACCATAAAAGATAAAAATAAAAATGCAATAATGAAAAGTCTCGTTTACTCATTATTGAAGCAAAGCAGATGATACTCTACTCATGGTAGAATGGAAAAGCTCGTCTTGCAAATGCTTAAGTTGCTCCATGTCCAGAAGAAAATCATTTCGAGAATTAAAATAAAATAAGAAAGAGACCAAGAAAATTATGTCTATATTTGCTGGAGAAAAAGAAAAACCTTAAAAGTGCCAATTAGTTAATTCAAAAGAAGCTTAGACAGCACACCCAATCCTGTTATTTTATCAGACATGCAAAGTTCAATACTCTAAGACTATCCGTTAGCACGGTCAAATTTGACACTCTTCTCCTCAGTTTTCATCATTCCTTCAAATAAGACCCACTTTTTACCAAAGAGTATTATTCAAAAGCATAAATTACTTTCTCCTTCCACATCATTCAACATATACCCCATCATATTTTTTCATATTTCTTTATTTTATTTCATATATATAATTATTAAATTTAATAATACAATAAATAATATTATAATTTTTTAAAATATATTTTTAATAATTTTAAGTATTTAATTATTTTAAAAGATTTTAATAATATTTTTTAATATTTTTTTTATTTCATATATATTTTAAAAGTATATTTTTAATAATGTATTTTTTTTGAATTTCTAAATCACAATATTTTAATACAAATAAATATGACATAATTTTTTAAAATAACACACAATATTATTCATCAATCGGTTTGGTATACATAATAAACATACATAAATTATTGAAAGTTACAATAAAACACACACAATAAAGTTACAGTAAACTCTGAGGGTTTTTTAACACCTACTCGGGGGTTCCAAATTCTGTCTGTAGATATGGTCGATTTAGATCCTTGAAGATCCATGGAGTTTCTCAGAAAACTTAAATAGTAGTGTCGACAAGTGTTGTAAAAAGCCAGAAGAAACTTGATTTTTTTTTGGTGTCCAAACGACACAAAACCTGCGCCCATTTATAGGTGTACTCTAAAAATAAAAATAGTGGTGTAATTTTTTTGTGCGCTAATTATTGTGCAAAAACAATTTAAAAATTTAGAACAAAAAAATCGAAGCTCAAAGACGCCACGCAGGCCAAATGTACTGCAGCCTGCGCCGAGTCATGGCCGCCTTTTTTTTGCTTTTTATTTTCTTGGGACCCATTTGAAAAGGCTAAATTTAAATGCCTCGACCACTTGCTCCTGTCTCCCACCTGTGTGTCAAATTTGACACTAAATTGACTGTCATATGAATAATCCTCGATTAATTTTTTAATCGATCCCTCTACCGCTTCCATACTTAATAGAAATTAACAATGTAGAAATGGATGTAAATCATATACTCACTCCATCCCATATTCTTACGGACTTTTTCCCAAAATAAAATTCCCGAAAATGGATTCCTAGTTTGACTAATTTGTAAGTTATGTAACGGAGGAAAAATTTGAACTATTTTAAATTTTTGAATTTTGCATAAAAAAAATATGAAAGCTAAATGTGTTGGGGAAAAATGGACAGGAGGAAATATATATAGTACGTCATATCGTAGTATTCTGTTTGTAAATAAAAAACATTTTTAAGGTATAAAATTATTGATGTGTTGGGATTGGGGTGTTAAAGTTAGAGATGATATATTTTATTTATAATTTAAAATACAACATAAACAATTAAGAACTTTTCTATTTTATCCTTAACTTTAGAAATAATAATCATCTAACTTACCTTTCCATTTCGAATAACCCAAATAAAAAATCCCTTTATTTCACTATTTCCTCCTTCACTATTTTACTCAATTTCGAATCGCGAAAAATTCAACAATCTTCAAAATTCAACTTAGAATTGATTCATAAGTTGGTTAATTTAATTTGTTTTGATTAGTTAATTTTGAATTAATTAGTTAATTTGTTTTGATGAAGTTAATTCGATTTCAATTAGCTATTTGTTTTGAGTGTTAATTTAATTTTGATTGTTAGTACCTCGACTTCCATTAGTTAATTAATTTACAGTTAATTTTGATTTTCATTAGTTAATTATGATTTCAAATAGTTAATTATGATTTTCATTAGTTAATTCAGATTTGATTTAGTTAATTTAATTTTGATTTAGTTAATTTTAATTAGTTAATTTTGATTTTCAATAGTTAATTATACTGTTAGTTAATTTTGATTTCATTAGTTAATTTAGATTGATTAGTAATTTTTGATTTGATTAGTTAGTTATGATTTTCTTGGATAGTTAGTTATGATTTCATTAGCATTCTTGATTTCCATTAGTTAATTATGATTACTAGTTAGTTTTGTACTTTTTGATTAGGTAATTTTGATTTGGATTAGTCTGATTGGAATGTGTTTCGAGTTTTGCTTCAATTATTTTAAGTATAAAATAAATAGATCGTGCATTGGGTAATTTTGATTGAAGTGATTTTTTATCTATATGATGGAATCGTATTTGGGGGGATTGCTTTAATTAGCTTGTTATGATGGCGCATCCCAGGAGAAAGAATAAAATTTTTGTCATCATTGAGGTTTATTGATTCTATATTTATCATTCGATTTTCATGCCTTTGTTTCATGTTTGTTCAGTTTATAAGTAGTGATGACAAGGTTGTTTCTGCCGATCTAGACATCATACTGTTCCTGATATTGTGTTTGTTGTCAGTTCTGCTAACGAAGAACATTGAACAATGTATGACATCACTAAATCAAAGATCTATCAAGACTGTGAAACATGTCATAGTGACGTATAGTTATCTGTTATGTGACTCATAAGATTGTGATCCTCTATTCCTAGTAGGATTAGAACAAGTTAAAGGAAAATTATAAATAGGGATAAACCGTGATCAAACACTTGCCAAATTGATAGGCTGATTACTAGAGTTGATTGCTTTGAGTTATTTGATTGTACGATTCAAGTTTAATAAACTATTCTAAGAGAAGCGCAGATTCCCTAACCTCAACATACAATTCATCAGATCTGTATCACCAATCTTGTCGAATTAATTAATTAGGGTTCACCATATTTTGAAATTGAGAATAGGCCCTTAGACATCAAATCAGATTTTCGATTGCTTGAATAATCAAATCAAGTAATTATCGTTTTGTGACCTTTTTAAAAAAATAACACCAGACGAGTACACGCCATTACCGCAATGTTACACCTAAACTGAGCCATACTCATTCAAGAAAGATCGTCAATAAAAGGTCAAGAAAGTCGAAACAATGTTGTAATTGGTGACGCAAGAAAGTGATCTCATCAGAATACGAGATGGATGTATATGGCCATCGAGGTGTTAATATCGATCAGGTACTGCAGCTTCCTCTACGGACTCAGTCAGCGAATTTTTTCACACTTAATGGTAGCACTTTGAATCAGAAAGACAGAAAATAATCGGGCACCATCATGCAATTTGTTGTGTTTACAAAACCGTCGGAAAAGTTGATTGAATCAAGGATGTCACATCTCACTTCAGTGATTTGAAGCCCTATCTTCAAGCCAGATGACGCAAGGATATCAAGCAACATCTTTGCAACGTTTGACAATGGAGATTGCCAGAATGGACTCACAACGCTTGCCGAAGGAATCAAGGATAGTACATCGTACAAAGCTAAACAAAGTACAAAAGTGTGAAATAAATGCAAGAAGTTTGTGTATGTTTGGCACAAGAGGTTAGGCCATATGAAAGAAAGACTGCATTTCTCACAAAATAAGTCATCACTGCCTTCAATAACTAAGGACACACTCATCATTACGGGAAAGCAACAATGTGATCAAATCTAGTCAAAAGCTCACAAAGGAAGGCCGCAATTCAGAGCTATAAATGATGTCCGCGAGCCTAAGCGAAGTCAATAATACAACGGGAGGTAACTCTATTTTTCATAATTTATATCGATGATCACTTAGGAAGGTTTGATCTTTTGCATTAAAAACAACAAAAAGATCGTTGATAGAAACCTTTAAGCACCTTCATCAATTAGTTTGAAAGAGAAACCGCAAAAGTACTCTAAATGACATGAGCCAGTATTAAATTCACAGGAGTACATTGAGAATTTGATAGATAATCAAAGCCCTAAAAAGGAATTAGATACGAGCAATCGTAAAACACCCTCAGCACAACGGTGTGGCCGGTAGAATGAATAGGACAATTGTAGAAGATTATTATATCACATGCTAGTCTTCCAAAGACACTTCCTCAAGTGGCTCAGTAGCAAAGAAATATTATAAACTTATCACCTACTACAAATACACTCAATGGAAGCACTCGAGAAATACATGGCCTGAAAGGATGTAAGCCCTACAAACACTAAGACTTAACATGTGTGATACGAGCATATGTCCCTAGCATTTAAAGAACAAAAACTTGATTTCCAAGTCCAAAAAGGTGCGTGGTTCCCCGAATTTGGAGTATTTAGAAGTTTGTTTAGGTTGTACAGACCTAGGCCGAAAAAGATCATTGTGGCAGAGATGCTACATCAACCAGGAAGATTCATACAACTGAAAAAAGAGCGATCTTGCTTGATCGGGCAAGATGACATTGAAGAAATTGATCATATCTCCAGAAATCATTACCTCGAGCCTATGATCAATAATGAAGACAATGCATCACACTTCTAACACATTGATCAACCTGAAGAAAAAGTGGAGAGATTTGAACAATCACCAACCGTGTTGGTACAAACATACGCATGTAAGATCAAATACCTCAAGATGTCGAGATCTTCTAGAGTGAGAACAAGTTCTTCTGTGTATTCCCAAATGGTCGTCTTACTTTAATGGGAATCAGTTCACGTTAAGCTACTGAAGAGTACCAAAAGGAAAAATGGATGGCACATGGAAGATTAACTCTCCGAATACATTTACACTGTGAAGAATTATAACTTCAAAGCACCAAGAAACAGATGGATCTATAATAAGATTGATCCAAGGCCAAAAGTACTGACAAAGACTGGGGTCAGGAAGTGACGGCACAAAGACAGTGAATAGACTTTCGAGGAGAGAGCTCTCTCCAAAAGAGTCAAGAGTGACTTCAATCGACTAGTACTTACTGGCCGCTGCATAATAATTAAATGGTAATTAAGGATGTTAAGTTTTCTCCATATGTATCTTTCAAGAGGACATATATATGCAACAACCCGAGGGATTGGGCGGAAGGTGAAACACTTGTTTGTAACCGCAGAAAAGCCAGATGGGATCAAACAAGCACCTAGGCAGCTGGTACAAGTCTGAGTCTTTGATGGAAGCAAATGGATTCAAGAAAACTTTGGCTTTATCACTGCAGGTGTTCACTAAAGATCAAGAATATCATCTACTATATGTATTTACGCTTATCAGAAGGATCAACAAAGATCATAGCCTAAAAGCAGAAAGAACTCAAATAAAGCTTTTGAGATGAAAACTAGGAGTCGTAAATCATATACTCTGAGCTTGCATCTAATGTGATGTATGGAAAAACTGTCAGTTCAAGTACATCTTACAAGGTACTTAAGAGGTTCAATATGGACAATGCAAAGTCAAGAAGTTGTCCAATTGGAACACACCTCGAGACAGAAGCCCCGGTAAGAATGGCATTTACACTGGCACATGAGAAGTTCCATACACCCTCCGCAAAGAGGAAAGTTTTGACAAGATGCAATGGTCTGCATAAGGCCGTATATCGTGATTTAAAATGGGTTTAGCGCGATTTTCTCGTATTAATCCGTGCGAGCATCGATGCTGTGAAGTCGGGATCTTGAGATACTTGAAGGGAAACCTGTCGGTATTTGTTTTGGAAAATCCTAGTGAACCATCTCCATCACATATTATTCGTGACTCATGGCGACGCTGATTCACTTAAATCAACATCGCCATTTAATGGTATTACTATGAGCAGCCTCTCTCCCCCGGCAAGCAAGCGTAGATGCATTGCTATGTCTACCACCGAAGTGTATTTAAGTATCATATCGTGGAAAAAGAGTCGCTATGGTCAAGAACTCCTATTCAAGGAATCGGTAATCGTTAAGACAAGTTCACCATCTTAAGTACTCTCAAAGCGATATACTGGCAATTTACTCTACACCTGGCATCTAAACACATTAAGATCGGTACCATTGACGTGAGACATTGAGTCAAAGCAATCGCTACTGAGCAAAATATACAACCTCCGAGAATGGCTCCGAGCATGGCAGCCGAATGTAAGTGCAAAGCACACTTATCATTACAAGGCACGGGTCCTGGGCCTGGACTACGACAACAACATTAAAGCAATCTTAATGTTCTCCTTCTTCCATGCAAGCGGGAGAATCATTGGGGTTCTAGCAACGAAGAACACAACACAAATCCATGAAAAGAAGCATATCAAGAATGGAATTGAATTCTATCAAGACTAGGAAACATAGTTTGAGTAGGATTTAATATTTGTTAGATGTAATTGCTAAGCAAGACAGATCCTATTCCTAAGTAGATTAAAAGTTTGTATCTGCAATAGTATTGTAAATCTGTGATCAAACACTTTAAGTAAATTGATGTTAGATTACTGGGAGTTATTATTGTTTTGAGTTGATCGATTGTATCATTCAAGTTTAATAAACTATTCTAAGAGGGAAGCGTGATTCCTAACCCTTCAAACATACATTCATCGATCTTCGTGATTTCAATATCAATTAATCAATTTCGGGGTTCACTATAAGCATCATATTTAAATTGAGAATTAGGTTCTTAGACATCAAATATATTTTCGACATTGAATAATTGAAATCATGAATTGGTAATCGTTTCAGACCTTAAAAAATAACAATTGGTATCGTAGAAAGCAAAAAGAAAATAAGACACATGCCATTACCGAAGCAAGAAAGACTGAAATCTGAAAGTGTTACCATTCAAGGAAGATCAAGTCATTAGAAAGGTCAAGGAAAGTTTAAAAAAACACAGTTTCTGCCTGTAGATCTAAAGAAAGGATCTCTATCAGTAGCTGGAGGAGCTGGATGATGCTTACGCTACTGAGAAGAAGATCGATCAGACTCGGGAGCTTCCTTTCAAGTATCTAAATAAGGACTTCTTTCACACTTATGAGAAGGC
This sequence comes from Lithospermum erythrorhizon, assembly GCA_019722365.1. NCBI lineage: Eukaryota > Viridiplantae > Streptophyta > Magnoliopsida > Boraginales > Boraginaceae > Lithospermum > Lithospermum erythrorhizon. Next base: position 4,989 of record JADFUC010000662.1, on the reverse strand, counting down.
AATTTTGGAATCGCAAAGATGGGAAATAATCGTAAAATCTCAACCATCAAGGCAATCAGCGTGTTTGTCAAACCGGCAACGAAAGTTAGATTGAATTGATGATATCGACACATTCGATCAGATTTAGTCTTCTATCTTCGTAGTGCAAAACACAAGATATCATAACATCTGCAATGAATAACAATGGAGATTACACTGATCAAATGTCGGCTGAACAATATGTACACGACAAAGCTAAAACCCAAAGCACAAAAGTGTGAAACAGCAGAAGTCGATGATGTTTCATAACAAAGGGCTATACAGAGCTGCTAAAGACTCGTATTCTCTCACAAACAAGTCACTACCCGCCTCGAGACCTGAAATCAAGGACCTGCACTCACCGTCATTGAAGGGAAAGCAACACAAGATCAAATTCAATAAAAGCTCACAGCGGTGCGGCCGCACTCCAAAGAGTTTGTGTACCAGACAGGGCCCATGTAGTAGGTAACCTCTTATTTTTGGCCACTTATATTGATGACTTAGAAGGCTCGATCTTTGCATTAAAAACAAAGATTGGCGATAGAAACTTTTAAGTACCTTCATCAATTAGCTTAAGAGAAACCGGCAGCACAGCCATTAGATGCATAACAAGGCAGACATTGAGATCAGATAGATAATCGTAAGTCTAAAAGAATTTTAGGACATGAGCACTGTCTTCAAAACAAGACAAATGGCAAAATGGTAGAATATTAGACAATTTATAAGACAGATGTACGTTATCACATGCTAGTCTTCCAAGACACTTCAAAGTAGTTCTAAGAGTGCTAGCTCAAATTTAATTTGGAAATGGATGAAGTATTTTTTATTTAATTAATTATTAAAAATTAACCAATTAAGTGTGTTATTTAAAAGACACACACAATAATACACACACACATGATATATATATATATATAGAGAGTATATATATATATATATATATATATATAACCTTGCTTTTGCCTTAGATTTAGCTACATAAGGTAGAGTCAGAAATAAACGACGCAATCTAAAAGTTCAAAAGTCAGTTTTAGATGCCTATTTAAAACGTTAAAAAGTTTAGGTGTCTTATTTAGAAGATTGCCTAAAAATTAGATGAAATTTAACCTTTTTTTCTGTGTCACATATATAGCATAGAGTAAGGGACTATTGTAGGCCTACTTGTTTCTTAAGCACATTTTGTGATTAAACCAAGTGAAAATAATCTAATTAATCTTAAAAGAAAATCGTATTACCTCAAATAACGATGAATTAAGTTATTCAATTGAATATGCAAAAGCTATAATCGTTCAAGAAATGGTAGCACTGAGTGCACATGTGCACTCTTTAGTAGAAAACAGTGAGTGTTCATGTACACACATCAACAAGCAATTTAAATGTGTTAATCTAGAGTACACAAACACTAAGTAAGTGCAATTTATTTAGCATAAACACTCATATAAACTATATAAGTGTTGGAACAGAGACGTTAGATCTCCATAAATATATTCCCGCGAGTCATCTGTATTTGTACAACTATTTAAAATTTCATAATAAGTTCGATATAAGCAAGCTAATTGTCGACAATTAATATATTAGTAACTGACGAGATTGTGATTACATGGCTTACTGTAGACCAGCAATCTATATATTAATATGATGTCTGGTTAAAACATAAAATTAATATATTGCTACTCTGACCCATGCCTCATAGGTCACACACACAACAACCAAATCGAATTCATAATTTAATTTGTAACTTATCTAAAACAGAATATCAAATAAATTTCAATCATATAAAATCACCATTACTTGGGCCAATGGTAACCACAAGAAGAGGGGAAGGGAATTCTAGAATCTTCTTTAGAAGAATTCTAGAATGTTCTTCTCGAGGAGGCGAAGAGTTTCAATTCACATCTCCTTTAAAAGCCCAGGATTTTGAGCTATATAAAGGCTACTTTTGGGATGAAAACTTGCACAAATTCTTCCAACTTGAAGTTGAGAATTCTCTTCCTTCATATTTTCGAGTAGTAGGTGATTGAATTTTTTCTCGCCCGACTCGTCGCAGCTTTTTAATATTTTAAAGAGTTCTAGTAAAGCCATGAGGTTCACATACGCCAGCGTGAATATTCTCAGATTATTACTGTCGAGTCTCTCAAATTATCGCAAACTCAAGAAAGGTACACACTTGTATGTTATGTTTTTATTTATGTTAGTAGAATCCCGGCACGACTCTTTCATAATTGTTATTTTATGGAAAACCTAATCATCTTTTCCTTTCCCTTATACCGCCTTCCTCCTTCTCTAGCCAAAATCAAGTCAAGGTTTTGGTCACTATGGTTCAATTGCCACAAGATACTAGCAACTCAATCTCTAGATTCAACCGCTTCAAAAGCACAACTGGCGCATCAACCAGCAAGAATCTGCTAAAAGTTCAACCCGAGTTTCAGTAGAAAATTGCGACATCTACGCGTTGTGGTGCTTGTATTCATATGTACTTATTGTTATTCTGATTATATACATTAAACGATTCTGATGCATTCCTTTATGTTTATGAACAAGTTGCATAGTTTTTCCAACAAATATCGTGAGTTTCGTTTTAAGTTGTATATTTTCATTACATTTATAAAATTTGTTAAGGACATATTTTTACATCATTTCTTTTATGCTTTATATATTCTCGACTATGAATATATGTTATGAAAATTAGTTCATGAATTTATATATGTATATATGTTATTCGTTCACTATGTATTTTTGATTTTGATTGGTTTGAAAATTAGATTTGTGTTTCATGAATTGAAAGGCTGAAAACATGTTTTGATTGAAATCTAAATGTTTTAATTGGATTTCAGACATTTAAACAAAGCCAAAATCTCACTTGATTTTTCACAACTACGTATATATACAAAGAATAATTTCAAAATTATCAGCAATGATAAATGAAGTATCCTAAAAAATAATTTTGATTTATTGAGTATTACCTGTAAGCACTAATCATGGTGAGGTTATTTTTGACAAAAATTCCAACCAGAAAAGTTCAAGAAAATCAGTAGAATGCCCATATTGAATTTCTAAATTTGACGAAGCTTAAAAGCTTTCAAATCAGCTAGCAACAATCGAATCGACCTGTAAAACCGAAATTAAGTAAAATGGAGGCGCCTCATGAGTTCTCCGTGTAAAAGCGCCAACCGTACAACGGGATGGTTCAAATTACGCTTGGACCCATCTCTGACGTGGAGCAAATGCAGGTCAAGCGTGTCGCCGATGGCAAATTCCGTCAAAGGTTTCTTCCTAAGGTCCGCTGTTAAAAAACCCTAATCCGGCTTTTTAAAAAGTATTAATTTTGATTTTGCAATTATCATTTCATTATTATGATAATTATAATTACTCACTCATAATAAATTTTAATCTGGTCAGTCTTTCATTATTTGTCCTTTTACATATCTAATTATTGAAAGCGATAACATCACGGTAAAGTAATATCTAGCAAGAATATAAATATATGTGTATAATCATTTATAAATTTTATCTTATTGTATTTATATGAAATAATTATTATGTCAATTATTATCTATCAGATATATAAAATAATTATTATAATAACTATTTGACACAAAGATATGTTAATTAATGCATTTAATTATACTGGATTTAATTATGATATCCAAATTTAATTAAATTCCAACTTCATTTAATTATATATTTATGATTTGGATATTACTTGATTTGGAAAATCAAATGAAGGCTATTTATATACTTGTCAATCATATATTTAAATTAATTGACGGAGAGTAATTTCAACCCTCATAATTGTTAATTACATATTAAGTAATATGCTTGTTGCATTTAATGTTTATCGTGATACAATTAATTACATTATCAATATTTTATGAGACTTTTGTTAGTTTACTTATTCCATAACATTTAATGTATTTATTAATCTTATATGGACTTGACCTATTTTGTATATTGTAACGGAACGGAAAGTGACATATCGATGACGAAGTTTTTTTTTTACGGTTCAGCAATCCGCCATTCATTGCATACCCACCAAAATTGAAGTTTTATTTATTTATTTATTTTACCCACAAGCCCTCATATTGTCTTGTCGACTTGTAACAACGATTTCCGTGATTTATCGAAGATGAAGCCACTGGCTGGTTTGAAGTTTCCAAAATAAGAATAGGAAGATCGCACTTGAAAGTAAGTCAGTAGAATAGGTTTATTATTTTAGGGTCATACTGTATATCTCTAAATGTGTATTATTTATTTTATTTTTCTGCTTATAAAGATATTGCTCGGTGTGTAATGTATGATATGTTAAATAATTAATCAAATAATAGAATCTCGCCTATAAAATTTAAGTGAACGCATCAAGCCAATTTTAAAGTCATGGCAACTTATCACGATTGCACATCGCTGTAATAACCCGTCAGAATTAATATTATTGTCATAATAGTATATCTAGTTGTTTCTGGGGATGTTTATAAATAAAAATTTCAAGTTGAAATTGTTGAAAATACAAACGAATCGGCCTACAGTAGTATATTTTGCTTGAGAGAATTTTATTTGTAAATCAACGGAAATGAGATATTGGTAAAATATAATTTGAGTTTAGAATGTTACTGTTTGGAAGTTAGTCTTCTAGATAAATTAAAAATGAAGTGCTCATTGAATTAAACCATCGTTTCACCATATAAAGCTAGTCGCCAACCCATTGGCCCATATAAAACCAACAGCGCCCAAGTTAAGGACCAAATTCTCCTTCTTCCTATTGTCGACGGCATTTTGAGCTCCTTGATTTCTTTCTCCGATTTCTCTTCCATCTCATGAAAGGACATCAAATTGGGAGAGTTTCTCCTCATCGCCTTCTACGCTTTCAAGCAAAAAATCCCATCTTGCTGAAGATCATCAGTATGAATTTTTTTCGTTGACTTTTTGTATTCTCAATTTTATTGTAGCAATACGTAACTGAACAAGTGCCACTGA